>RQTK01000599.1:197101-226235 GCA_003991915.1 Elysia chlorotica | reverse complement strand
CTCTCTCTCTCTCTCTCTCTCTCTCTCTTTCTCTCTCTTTCCCCCTGCCCCTCTCCCCTCTTTCCCTTCCAAATCATTTGGAACCAAGTGAGGCAAACGGAAGACTTGAAGATCGCAAGTTGACCGAACCAAAATCAATGAGTGGGACAGGCAAAATCTCATTCGCCAGAGACTCTCTCCGTTTGACCTGATAATAAGATTAAACGGTTTATGTTTTATCAATGCTGTCGCTAAATTAAAAAGTGAGAGATTAAAAAAAAACAACAAAAAAAACAACAACAGCAACAACAACAACAACAACCCAGTCCTCTTCGCCCTTCGCCTAGGATGATAGTGAAAATCGGTTGATTTTTGTTTCTTCCTTGATTAGAGGATAAAACTTTCCGCGTTTCTGAATCAATTCATTGGCTGATTCTCCGAGACATCATTAGAAGGACAATTTGAGCAATTACGTTAAATCTGTGTTTTATTTTGTTTACAATGGTTATCATCTTAGTATGAATCAAGAAAACGTCAACAACAACAAATATTCAGATCCCATACTATATTGGAAATACAACAAATGGAATAGGTTAGAATTAGGTTTGAAGTGGTGTACTGTTGTTTTAACGGTGTGCTATGTCCACAAACGAGCTAAAAATAAGCTGATACAGAGAGAGAAAGAGAGAGAGAGAGAGAGAGAGAGAGAGAGAAAGAGAGAGAGAGACAGAGACAAATACAAACAAGCAGAGAAACATACAGACAGCGAGACAGAGACAGACAAACCAAGACACATAGAGTGACATACTGGAAAGAATGATAGGGAAAGAGAGAGTCCGAAAGAGACAAATTAAAAGTAAGAGAAAAGGCAAATAAAGAGAGAAAGAAAGATAAAACGTGACAGAGAGACGGGAGAGATAAAAAGACACAGAGAGATAGAGATAGAGAGAGGAAAAAAGGAAAAGAAAGAGATAGAGACAGAGGCTTTCACGATTGATTGTTTTCAGCAATTTATTACATTTTGCAGCTCCACCTTGGTCCACTATAAATTTTCTTACTTTCGACCAATTCATTTAGTTTTTCTTATAAATCTTTTCGTGGTTTTTTTTCCGTAACATCAAAGGCGTATAAACTACCTTAGCTAACACCACTAAGTCGCTATTTTTACGTTTACTTTGTAAAACTAATTTCCACATTCCCGTGAACTGGTAGAAATCCTGTAGGCTTGAGTAATGTTCGAATGTATGTGTATTGGTAGTGATTTGCATGCTAGACGTTTATTCACACCTTGAAGATTATTAATACCACTGCCATCAATATCCCATGTTATTTCAATAGACGACATTGCGTAATTCATTATTTCTTACTGTATTTATCTTTGTAGATTGTACATGATTGGAAGTGTAAAATTCGAAGGTAGCTATTGAGAGTTTCTTTTATTTTTCAACTAAACATGAAAGACTGTAAATACTGTTGGAACGTACCTAAAAATTATGATATTATTTTATTACAGTGGTTCCGTTGTTTGTGAAAGAGATAGCATGCAATCATTTTCATGACCAAAAAAAAATGAAATGAAAAATACACAGAGTCAGACGCTGGAATAGAGGGACCTTATTCAAACAAAAGACACACAGGTTCATGACCAAAAAAAAATGAAATGAAAAATACATAAAGTCAGACGCTGGAATAGAGAGACCTTTCAATAGTAAAAATGAACAACATCAGTTGGGCAGCCTCTATGTACTTGCTACACCTATAAACAAGTCCCTCAGATTTATCGACTTCTAGTCAAGGCAAACAGTTAACTGATTCTGTTTTATAAGCCGATTTTCCTGCTCAAGCCACATTAAGATTAATACCATAAGCCGGTTTCATTATCTCATGATTATTAAGTTAAAATTGGATTCATGTAGATTCCAAAATACATGTAATACTAAAAAAAATCCGATGTGCAGCCTTGGAATATAGAATGGTTGTGAATCAGTCAAACAACATTATAGTTCAAACGCTGGTAGCAAATCGGTTAAAAACAACATGAGAGAAAATCAAACCATAGATAAATTTGGATTTGGATCCATGATTTCACCAGCTTAGCTGAATTACATATCTAATAGATTATGCTTTTTAACATTACCTTATCAACGTGTTTGTTGGATAAGTATATATATACGTAGTGTTTGAGTTAAAACTAAAAGTCGACGATTTGTTTTTCATGCATTCCTTATAGGCCTCTAACGCAGAGGTACATTTTTTCTAATTATCTTTTAAACTAATAGGAGTCACATAATAATGCCAATTTGCTAGCTCAAAGGCATTTTGTAACTCTATTAACTGAAGTAAATATTTTATTACAGTAAATCTAGATTTAATCTTGAATCGTGAATCAAATTGTGTTGTAGTGGCGCAAATCATCTAGATCAAATCATCCATTCTAATTATCTGGCAACAGGATTGATAAAACCGTAACACCATAGCGTTAAATGATACTTTTGAAATTTTCATATAATTAATGTTCTTGAAACGAAAACTAGCAATTGCATCTTGGTTAAGATAGAGTCCGATAGTTTTAAAGAAAACAAATAAATTCTTTTATATGAATCTGCAGATATACGTGGAAATAAGCTAGATTACATCTTCTTATAAACTATTATTTTGATTTATTGATGAACACATTGTCAAAACTTTTTTTTACAAACCCTGAAACCATAACTTTCTTTGAGTTTTTTTTCTTTAACTACTCGATAAAACCCAGAAATTGAACTGCTGAGTTTCTAGCTGAGACACAAAAGTACAGAAGAGGGATGGGGATGATACACAATGTAATTTATTTGCTTAGAAATATCTAAGGAAAACCAGATTTATACATTTTACGCAAAGATTGCATACTTTACCTTCGAAAATTTTTTTTTCTTTTTCGTATTTTTGTATAAATTTTTACTGCATACTTTTTTTTTCCTTTAACTTACCCAAGCTCTGATGGCATATTTTTGTATAAGGGTTAAATTTAATTCCTGGTTTAAAATGACTCATTTCTTTTTTTTTGTAGCGTGAAAAATAGTTGGTGCCTCATTTTATCAGATAAGACGAGGAAACCTGAACACATTAAATTTGTTAGACTGCCAGCCAGACGCAAAGGTGTGAGCTGAAGATTAACACTAAAAACACCTGACAAAAAACCCAGACAAATAAACAGCTTTTCGGCAGAGTGATTGCAGCTGGATTGAAATAACATTGCTGGCACAAAGGGGTAATAAACTATTTAGATAAAAAGAATAGTGAGGGGGGGGGGTAGACAGAAACAGGAAGAGAAAGAGGGTGACAAAGATAGAGAGAGAGGGAGCGGCAGAGAGAGAGAGAGGTAGTGAGAGAGAAAGTGAGAGAGAGAGAGAGCGAGAGAGAGTTAGAGAGAGAGAAAGAGTTTGCCACATACCCCTTAACACTATCTCGAATACATCAAAATGAATTTCAATTTGTTTCAGATGTATCCTTTCGTTGAAGAACGAACAACGTGTGGTTTAATTTTCTGATTTCATGACAGAGGCGATATTTACCTTAGTCGAGATAAACCTAGCTTTTATCTGTGTCTGTATTCGACACTACTTTCTTCAACAGGCGTGAGACCTTGCAAATATATTGCAAAGAGAAAGTTAATACATTCTGTGTGGCCGCAAGTATTTTACTGCAAAATTAGTGTTTGTATACATTTTTTCATTAAAGTGGGCACTAATGAATATAGGCACTATTAACGGTATTTTAAATGAAAGTGTGTAATTATGAATACAAATTTAATATGAAAAACAATTTATTAGACTTTAATAAATTGCATTTCATATTGAATGGATGATTATGAATATAATTATAAGCCCAACTGAATTGCTTTTCACATTAAAATGTGTAATTAGGAATATAATTATTATAGTCCCAATAAAATGTTTTTCAATTTAGAGTGTATAATTATGAATAATTGTAGGATTAACAGTTGTGTTTGATGGAAGCAGACATTAGGCTGAAATTATTAACTAGTTATGCATGCACGTGAGACTTAGTCATCCAGGTAGCGGATCTAACACAAACTTTGGCAACCAAGTAACACAAAAACATTGCTCACCCCGAATGTTTGTATACACCGTATAGGTTAGAACTGTTCTCTTGTTTCACTAATTTATTTTGAAGACAAACAAACAAGAAACGTTTAGAAAATAAGCAGGAAAGGAGACACCTACCTTGCCAGAAAGATGGAAAAAGAATTCGACAACTAGACAGTTTTAGGTTTCGGAATTAGCATTGCGGACAGAATAAAAAATTCGGAGAAATTTAAAGGGCAAAAGGTAAACAGAGGAGAAATGAGATTGTTTGGCGTTAGAAAAGTCACGCAGTTTACAAGGGAGGCGGATTGAGGGAAAAAATAAAAGTCCAGACAAATCAAGAAAGTGAAACAGACAGAAAGATGGATTGGCAGACTAACAGTGACAGAAAAATAGATGGGTCAGATTAAAACAGGCATAGAAAAGCACGGAAGATAGAGGGGATAAAAAGGTAGTGGAAAGACATATTAATGAGCACAATGTACTTTTGTTATTTTGCAATTCGAAAAAGACATTGAAACAAAATAATGAGTTACACAGAGAAAGAAAGAGAGAGGGAAAGGGGTGAGAGATAGAGAGAGAGAGAGAGAGAGAGAGAGAGAGAGAGAGAGAGAGCAGGAGAGAGAGAGAGAAAGAGAACGAAAGAGATAGGGAGATAGACAGACAGAGACAGAGAGAGGGACAGAGAGGAAGAGAAATGAAAAGATAGACAGATAGAGATGCAGCCAGGGAGAGATTGAGAGATATACAGACAGACAGTGTGGCAGAAAGGAAGATATTGGGAGAGAGAAAGATAAGAAGAGAGAAAGAGTGAATCAACGGAACACAATTCTCCTTTAACTCATAGGAAATTCCCAAAAAATATATATTGAACTCCTTCACCTTTGCATCACAAAAAACCGTCACATCGGTCTAATCTGTGTTTTATGGCAAGTTGCCAAACTTCAATCGTTCAATGCCCTCTTTCACGGCAGGAAAATGTCCCTCCTTTTTCAACAACTCCTGCCTTCTGGAATAAGCACCATCGATTGAAATTTCGAAAAAGTGCTGAGACCAACAAAACGAACAGGTAAAAATTGGAAAGCTTAATCCAGAATGTAATTTAGATTATAGAGAGATTAAGTCTACCTGTTTCGTCTTGATTTTTTAATATTGGTATAGAATTTGTTCATTAAGAAGTTACAAATATACCCTCGTCCCAAAAACAAAACAAAACAGCAACAAAAATCCACCTTAAAGAACAATAACAAAAAAAAATCAGCACTTGTTTGAAAATATCTTCGCAATATTTTTTATCCTTTTTTTCCCTTATCATGACCTGACATCTCATGAACTTTTGGTTTAAAAAATTGAATTTTAAGTGCTATTTAGAAAACGAAATAAACTCTTCCTCTACGTTTTTGGCTGGTCTTTATGCTTTGCAGACGCGAATCAAAAGCTATTGTTCGTTGTATCGGCAGACTTATTTGTTAAGAGAAAACAGGCATTATTTCTTGAAGAAAAGAACTGTAGCCTACATTCAAGAACTGCGAACTTGCATTTTAACGAGCAATACCATGACAATCGAACACACCTGGAAATGACAGTGCATACAAATTCGCAAATAAGGAAGCTCAACAGGAACAGGAAGCCTCACCTGTAACACTAAATTCTTAAAAAAAAATCATGAAAACAAACTTAAAGCAAGATTGGTTGAACAGATGGGCTATGGACAAGACACGACCAGCAGTCTATAAACACACGAGCGCACTAGTAGAACCAAGTGATAATATCAACTTCCTCACCCGAAAGATCAATCCACATTCTTGCAATTTAGAACTGGGCATATATAACTGAACTTCCATCTTAACAGAACACAGCATCAACTCCCCCCAATGTGCGACCACATGAATGAATAGATGGAACACCAGCTTTTCCTATGCCCTCAACTGGACGACTTAGAAACCTCAATCCTCCTTCTGAGACCAAACCTCGATAACACCCCCTACGCGACTACCAGAGTTGAGTTGGTTTTAACGTCCAACATCAGCACTATATAGTCTATATTGTGAACGGGCCCCAAGACGGACTTCTGACAATTTTATGTGTTGTCACACACGAAACAGAACGGGGATACCATGACTCCTGTCTCAGGCAGTCACATTAAATTGACACCGACCCAACCAGTAGGGAACGCAACCGCCAGGTTTCGAACTCGGGACAACAATAAAAACAAGCTACAAAATAAAATGAAAACAGTGCAACATTTTAATTCAACCGCTAAAAACTGCATGCTTAGTGGTTGACTATTTAATCTATGAAATCACCTAATACTAATGTACCTCTGAAAAAATATAAAAGATATCCAATTATTACACCTAAGCCTAATCCAGAATGCAATTTAGATTATAGAGAGATTAAGTTTACCTGTTTCGTCTTCATTTTTTAATGTTGGTACAGAATTTGTACATTAAAAAGAAACAAATATACCCTCCTCCCAAAAGCAAAACAAAACAAAACAGCAACAAAAATCCACGTTAAAGAACAATAACAAAAACTAAAAATCAGCACTAGTGTGAAAATATCTAAGCAATATTTGTTATCCTTTTTTTCCTTATCATGACCAGACATCTCATGAACTTTTGGTTTAGAAAATTAAATTTTAAGTGCTATTTAGAAAACGGAATAAACTCTTCCTCTACGTTTTTGACTGGTCTTTATGCTTTGCAGACGCGAATCAAAAGCTGTTGTTCCTTGTATCGGTAGACTTATTTGTTAAGTGAAAACAGGCATTATTTCTTGAAAAATAGAACAGGAGCCTACATTCAAGAACTGCGAACGTGCATTTTAACGAGCAATCGCAGAACACTCCAACACACCTGGAAATGACAGAGCAAACACATTCGCAAATTAGGAACCTCAACAGGAACGGAAAGCCTCACCTGTTACACTAAATTCTTCAAAGCAAATCATAAAAACAAACCTAAAGCACGATTGGATGAACAGATGATCCATAGGGAAGTTAGGGCGAGCGGTCTTTAAACACACGAACGCAATAAAAGCAAGTGATAACATGAAAGTCCTCCCCAGAAAAAATCAATCCACAAGCGTCCGACTTAGAACTGGACACATACAACTGAACCTCCATCTAAACAGAACACAGTATCATCTCCCCCCAATGTGCGACCACATGCATGAATAGGTGGAACACCACCTTTTCTTATGTCCTCAGCTGCACAACTTAAAGACGTCCCTCTCATTCCGAAACCAAATTTTGATAACACCCCCTACGACACTACTCAACAGCTGAAAAAAAACATGCATATTTTGCTACATGGAATTGGACCGAGAGGTAAAAACAGGCATAGAAGAGGCACGAAAGAAAGATAGAGGGGATAAAAAGGTAGTGGCAAGACATATTAATGAGCTCAATGTACTTTTGTAATTCTGCAATTTGAAAAAGACATTGAAACACATGACTAACTGAGAGAAAGGAAGAGAGAGAGAGGGGAGGGAGAGAGAGAGAGAGAGAGAGAGAGAGAGAGAGAGAAAGAGAGAGAGAGGAAGCGAGAGAGAGGGGGAGATAAGGATAGATGGATAGATAGATAAATAGATAGAAGTATAGATAGATAGATAGATAGATAGATAGATAGATAGACAGTGTGGCAGAGAGGAAAAGATTGGGAGAGAGAGGAAGAGAGAGAGAGAGAAAGAGTGAATTAACGGAATACAATTCTCCCCACCTTAGCATCACAAAAAAACGTCACATTGGTCAAATTGTGTTTTATGGCAAGAGGCCAAACTTCCATCGTTCAATACCCTATTTCACAGCTGTAAAATATCCCTCCTTTTTTAACAATTCCTGCATTCTGGATTTAGCATCATCGATTTATATTTCGAAAAAGTGCTGAGACCAACAAAACGAACAGGTAACAACTGAAAAGCCTAATCCAGAATGTAATTTAGATTATAGAGAGATTAAGTCTACCTGTTTCGTCTTGATTTTTTAATTTTGGTACAGAATTTGTACATTAAAAAGGAAAAAATATACCCTCCTCCCAAAAACAAAACGAAACAAAACAGCAACAAAAACCCACCTTAAAAACAATAACAAAAAATATATATTCAGCACTAGTGTGAAAATATCTTAGCAATATTTTTTTTATCCATTTTTCCTTATCATGACCAGACATCTCGTGAACTTTTGGTTTAAACAATTGAATTTTAAGTGCTATTTAGAAAACGAAATAAACTCCTCCTCTACGTTTTTGGCTGGTCTTTATGCTTTGCAGACGCGAATCAAAAGCTATTGTTCGTTTTATCGGTAGACTTCTTTGTTAAGAGAAATCAGGCATTATTTCTTGAAGAATAGAACAGCAGCCTACATTCAAGAATTGCGAACGTGCATTTTAACGAGCAATCCCAAAACACTCCAACACACCTGGAAATGACAGAACAAACACATCATCACCTTTCCTCAATGTGCCTGCTGTGTTACCACATAATTATATGAATCGGTGGAACACCACCTTTTTCTTATGCCCTAAACTGGACGATCTAGAACCTACCTCTTTCTTCTCTGAGACCAAACCTCGATAACATCCTCTACGCAACTACCCAATAGCTGAAAAAAACATGCACCTTTCAATACACGGCATTGGACCGACGTAACAATTCAATTCAACCAGCTAAAGAGCAAAAGCTGTTCAGTTGTTGACTATTTCCTCTACGAAAGTAGCTAATACTAATTCACCTCTGACTAAAAAAATATAAAAGACATCCTATATTTCTACTGAATCTGTTAAAGCATCGTGCGATTTTAGATTAGTGCTTTCTTTTAGAAGGATAATTAAATAATTATCATATTTGGCAAGAGCAGGCTGTGGGTGGGGTCAACTAGAAAAAACGTGCCCATGATAGAAATGGATGACGCCTTCAGGATGGGAATGCAATCCATGTCCAAATCCTTGTAGGTCATTAATTTCCACACCAGGTCTGCGGTAATCGGAGCATGTCCTCGGGATGTGATTATCTGCCCTTTGTTTATTGTTTGTCCGCCTTGTCCACACTTCGCTCTGCGCTGTTGTTTTGCGCGTGATTGAGAGGGTGGTGAAGATAGAGAGGGAGAGAGAGATAGAGAGAGAGATAAGAGAGGGAGAGAGAGAAGAGTCAAGATAGGGAGAGAGAGGGAGAGAGAGAGAGAGAGAGAGAGAGAGAGAGAGAAAGAAAGAGAAAGAGACACATAAAAAAGAGAGAAAGTAGGAGAGAGGAAGAGCGAAATGGATAGAGAGAGTGTGAAAGTGAGAAAGAGAGTGAGTGAAATTGAGGGAGAGAGAAGAAGAAGAGAGAGAGACATATATACTGAGAGAGAAAAAGAGAGAAAGATATACAGAGAGAGAGAGAGAGGGAGAGAGACTGTCCACTGGTCATTGAAGGGGTGGATTTAATCATCTCCGTTTTTTTATTCGTGTCGGTGAATACGGTTGCAAATAGGTCAGTCAATAGTGCTCAAACCTGACAAGCAGAAGCTCCGCGGTTCAAATCTCATCTGGTATCAATATAAAAGGGTTGAGAATTCGGGAGATTGGACAAGAATAATTCGTCCCATTTGAACAATGGATTAAACTGAATTTATTAAACTACAGTTGGCTTCTATTAATAATATTGTTATTTAAGAAAGCTTATTGTCGTATCTTTGCACACTTTATAAACATGTCTCGTACATAATAAAGTGCATTCAAATATTCCTTACTGATGTTTATAGTTATGTTCATAGTTATGTTCTTTTAAATTGATGATCTAGCTATTTGAACCAAGGACCTCCCAAATTGCATGATCAATATCTAACTTTTTATTTCTTTTCTCGGTACCTCTTGCACTCTCTCTCTTTCTCTCTTTGACATTCTTTCTATCTGTATCTCTCTCAAAATGTCTCCCCCCACCCCCTCAACCCTCTCTCCATCTTCCAGTGAAGAAGGAAGGTCAAAAACCAATGTGTGTTTCGTCAGTGTGCCAAGTACGAAACACCTTTGTTGCACCACGCGCCAGAGCCATCTTCGATTTGTTCAGAGAAAAGCAGCCAGACCAAAAAAGAAGGGAGAGAAAGAAATAGAGAGAGAGATTGATCGATAGACATATAAAAAAAAGAAGAGAGAGAGAGACAGAGAGAGAGAAAGAGAGAGAAAGAGAGAGAGAGAGGGAGAAGGGGGAAAAAGATGGATGTAGAACGTGGGGGGGGAGATAAAAAAGAGATAGAGATAGATAGATAGATAGAAAGATAGATAGATAGATAGATAGATAGATAGATAGATAGATAGATAGAAAGAGAGAGAGACAAGAGAGACAGAGAGATTGAAAGAGAGAGAGAGTACAGTTGAGAAAAAAACTAATAGAAAACCAAAAGCCTGCAGTGAGTTGGGTTCAATAAAGAACGGGCGGTCTGACTTAAGGCATGTCAGTCCCCTGAGGCAATATCCGATGGAGTCTTGAATTTCTGAATCTACAAACTGTCTTCTGCCAACTCTCCGCAATAAAAGCGTAAAAATATGCGTTTCGTTGCGCATTGGCCGTTAGAGTAAAACATAAATAGTGCACTTAAATGGCTGGTGGGTTTGAGAGCTTTCTTGTTAGACATAGCATGCGATTTTCCTCTAATTGAGGAGTTGGGTTAAGTTGGTTGCTTAACTTTCAACGTCAGCACTTTATTAGAATCGTGTACTGGTCCCTAGACTGACGTCTGGCAATCTTATGTGTTGATACATACGAGACAAGACGGGGGGAGACCTGAACTTCTGTCTCAGCTGGCTCTGACTGAGGAACAAATTTGTGGGGTAAAAATTAAAGTAAAATAAATCTTTTACTAGTTACACCCTAGCGTTAATAAAAATCGCTAATAAAAGCAACGAATTGACTGAAGTGAACACATTTTTCGTATTCAAAGCATGGATTTTCCGCACGTACAAGTTTGAGCCTTTTTTGTAATATTTATAAATTTGCACCAAAAGCTTTTTTTCTGAATACAAATTCACTTCAAATTAATTCAAATTGTTCGATCGACATCGGCGATTTCAAAAATAACAGGCAGGGTTATCGAAATAAACAAACATTTGCATTTAGAACCAAAGTGGCCTGTACCATTAAGGTATTAGATGCTTTAAGAACAGTTTACATTTTAATTCAGGTGGGCTTGTTGAGTTGTTGAGTTGGTTTAATGTCCAACATCAGCACTAAATAGGTTATAGTGTGGAATGGCCCCAAAATTGACGTCTGACAATTTTATGTGCTGTCACACACGAGACAGGGCGGAGATACCATGACTCATGTCTCAACCGGTCACATTATACTGACACTGACCCAACCAGCAGATGTTCTACCCCAGGACCACCGCGCCCCCCGGCCTCTAGGCTGAACGAAAAGTACTCACTGAGTGTTATTCTGTCCGAACTACGATAGTAATCTACAATATATAAATCACTATTATCCTTGTTATGCAAAAATGTGTTCATTTCAGTCAATTCAATGTCTTTCTCTGTTGTTAAAATTTCCGGGTATCCTCGATTGACATGGGTTAAAAAAGAGGCCAAAATTTATTCTGATTTAGAATGCCTGTTAAATTAAATCTTCTTAGAATATACACGTCGCTTGCAAATTGCAAATTCTCAACTCAAACAAAGCGTTGACGATAAGCTATAATTACGATTACTCTTAAGTCTTCGTTATGCAAGAATGTGAATGTGTGAGACTAGTTAATTGGTTCAACGATTCGACTAGCAACAATATCCGAGATGAGCGGAAACAAGATTGGTGGACATATCATTATGGATGCGAGAGTGAATAGAAAGATTGCGAAATGCTTGAGTCAAATAGATTATTAGTGCAATTCTCAGGACATCATTGACAGAAATAAAAATCGCTATCATAAAAAAAATTTTGACGGAAAAAGGTTAGACCTAGCAAATGACAGAAATCCAAACCGCTATCATAAAAATTTCTGACGGAAAAAGGTTTAGACCTAGCAAAAGACAGAAATCCAAATCGCTATCATATAAATTGCTGACCATAAAAGGTTAGGCCTAGAAAATGTTGAGGACATATAGAAATTCAACCTGTATTAATAGAGGCATACTTAGTGGTTCCATCTTATAACCAATCGTCACATGATTATCAGCTTTTGGTGTTACGGCATATACTCTGGTGGAATATCGTCCACTTATATAAGTTATATAAATGTTATATAAGTAATTTCAGTGCAACAAGAAATACGATACTTATTTAGAAGGCACAAACTCTACTGTAGGTTTAAGTTAGTTCAACAGACAGACAGACAGATAGATAGATAGATAAATAGGGAGAGAGAGACAGAGAGAGAGAAAGAGAGAGAGAAAGAGAGAGAGAAAGAGAGAGAGAGACAGAGAGAGAAACAGACAGACAGACAGACAGATAGACAGACAGACAGACAGAAAGACAGACAAAGAGAGACAAAGAATGAGAAAACTAGACACCCGCAAATCAATGCGGAAAATTAATGACGTTTACAACCTTTTACTGAATCTAACGAACAGGCCGATAAAATAAAACTAAATTTGTCTTCAACTGACGCTATCCATGTTTGCTCTTAATGACTGAATTGATTTCGTGTCAAAGATAAGTTCCATGGCTGAAAAGTATATCTACTTGTTTTTTTGTTGTTGTTTTTTTTTTGGCTCAGAGTTTTGCTCAGGCAAAGGTGTTTTTGCATTAATAAGCCATCTAAGAAGCTTCTAGTATTGTTACAAAATAGATTTATTTCTGTAGATACATAATGTCTTTTTTTTTGGTCAATATAAAAAAAAATATCTATGGAAGGTGCTATCCGGATGTCTTCTTTTTTATCAGTGTTCTTTCGAACCTGGGTGAAGGTCCATTTTAGACACAGATAATAGAGTTACTTCGGTTTGTGCTTCAACCGGCATCCTAAGCTCATCCCTCTCTTATTTGCATTTTTTCTTTTTTTCTTTTCTTTGTAATAGGAGAAAGTATTAGATATTAGTATAAATTATCTACTTGTCCTAATGCCTACTAATGTCTTCACCCAAATATGTCTGTTTTGGTGGTATTTAATTATTAAGACACGTTTTGGTCCCGATTTTTAAGTCCAACTATTATGGCCATACTAGATCTAGGCCATCCAAAAATTAGGTTCATAGAGAAAACAAAGTTTCAAGTTAATAAAAAATAAAATGAAAAAAAAATCGTCCAAGCATTATAGCTATATTATTGTCTCTGTCTCTGTTTGTCTCTCTCTTCTCTCTCTCTCTATTTCTCGTATAGCATACTGTTTGAAACCACTGCCCGAAGTCTAAACTCTTCAGCGTGTTGTTTGAAATAGAAGTAGGTAGACAGTTAGACAGAGAGAGAGAGAGCGAGAGAGAGAGAGAGAGAGAGAGAGAGAGAAAGAGAGAGAGAGAGAGTAATTGTATCAGTGATATTTAAACAGCTGATAAAAATCCCATGTATCAATCGACTAAAGCATATTTTGTAGTTTGCTTTGGTTGGTTAATTTCTTAGCGTTTATGTTATGTGGATTATATATGAATTGATATCAAGACAAAAGTCTGACAAATTTACGTGTTGTTAAATAGAGACTGAGCGGAGAATGCAGGGTTACCGTCTCACACAATTATATAATATCTCACAAATTGAAACTAAACAGTCTACTGTTACTCAACCTCTTCTTCGTCAATTCAGTAAATAGAAAAATCAAATATAGCCATATCAATAAAACCATGACGTGCTAAATCTCTATATTCAAAATATTTCACTGGCAAATTATTTCTTTCCAGAGTCTACAGAATAATTGCCGATATGATAAGTAACATTTCCATTTTGGGAGTTCTTAAGTTAAAAAGAAACAATAGACAACTTATTCCAGTTATATGTAAGTGAAAACAAAATCAAATATTTACTCTAAGCACATCCACTTCCTTATGTTTTATTCACACATAAATTTTCCCATCTTTTCATACTGTGTTTTCCGGCTGTAATTCAATCACAGATATTCCAATAAGAACATCATAGAAAATGTTTGTATTCGTTCAAAAATCATAAAAGGCTCCCTTTCTCTCTCTCTCTCTCTCTCTCTCTCTCTCTCTCTTTCTCCATCTCTGTAGAACTAACGCATTTCTAGAACGCCATTAAGTAGGCCAACGGTTTCCTCTTCAATGTACTTAACTAGGACCAGCTTCGTACTTCCTGGTCACAAGAGAATGACTTCACGATCCTTTATCTGAGCTTTACCGATTTACAATTATACTTATTGTTGTGTCAGTGATGTTTAAATATCTGATAAAAATTCCATGTCTCGATCTGCTACGGCATATTTGCTAGTTTGCTTTGGTTGGTTAATTTCTTAGCGTTTATGTTATGTGGATTATTATATGAATTGATATCAAGACAAAAGTCTGACAAATTTAAGTGTTGTTAAATAGAGACTGAGCGGAGAATGCAGGGTTACAGTCTCACATCTTCATTTAATACCTCCCATATAGAAACTGAACAATTTACTGTTACTCCACCTCTTCTCCTTCAATTCAGTAAATAGAACAATCTAATACAATCGTAATAATATAATCATGACGTGCTAAATCTCCGCATTCAAAATATTTAATTTGCAAATTATTTTTTTTCCAGAGTCTAGAGAATAATTGCCGATATAATAAGTAACATTTCCATTTTGGGAGTTCCTAAATTTAATAAAAAAAAACAACAGACAAGTTATTCCAGTTAATATATGTAGGTGAAAACAAAATCAAATATTTACTCTAAACACGTACATTCCCTTATGTTTTATTTATATGTAGGTGAAAACAAAATCAAATATTTACTCTAAACACGTACATTCCCTTATGTTTTATTCACACGTAAATTTCCCATCTTTTCATACTGTGTTTTCCGGCTGTAATTCAATCACAGATATTCCAATAAGAACATCGTTGAAAATGTTTGTATTCGTTCACAAATCATAAGAGGCATTGAAATATTCACGAGAATGGAGTGCCGTTGCTGCAATGGTTAGGACGTTGTACCACCTTTGCAAAAGTGCTGGGTTCGATCCCGATGTAGACGAATTATTTTTAGGCCCCCTGTGAGGAAAAGGTAGCTGAAACTCTTGTCTTACGGCGAAAGTAAAGGGCGTCGGGAAATGTAATGGCAATCTAAATTAACGTTGTACAGTACAATCATGATCTGGCCCCTCCAAAGCACGTTCAAAAAGCTAGGTACAAACCTAACTATCTTAGGCTGATAAACATTGACGCCACACAAGAAGGTGCCCTCTTCAAAAATTTTTAACGGCTTAAAAATCACCTCTAAAGAGCACGGATTTCAAGTTACTGCCCAGCGGTGATTAAAAGTAGACTTAAGTGACGAGGATCGAAAGATCTAAAAAGAAAAACTATGGTTTACACTAACCACTGACTGTACCATTATTACGAAGGTTTTGTCAATATCTAGATGCATGCATCTCCGCTGTGTCCAATGTTTTGATAGTATGTCATTATCGACATCCCTTAACGGTTCCTGTCGCAGCCAATCGTATTATTATGACTCCGACCCAACAAGTGCGGGACGAAATCGGACAAATAGATTTCTAGCCAATCGTAGGTTCCGAACGAGGGACCTTCACTATTGGGAGACCAACGCTCTACCACTTGCGCCAGTCCCCCAAACCTCCCCTCCTACTAAAAAGGTCAGAAGTTACACTTCGACTTTATATTGTTTATCGAGGGATAGAGGTAAAACGTTTTATGCTTTATTGAGGGATATATACCACGTTTTATGTTACTTTCAGGGGTATGGCGTTAGACGAGAAGCAACATTCTCAAACACAAACTCAAACTTGAGGGATATATACGAAGTTTTATGTTACTTCTAGGGGTATGGCGTTAGATGCGAAGCAACAGACTCAAACACAAACTCAAACTTGAGGGATATGTACGAAGTTTTATGTTACTTTTAGGGGTATGGCGTTAGACGAGAAGCAACATACTCAAACACAAGCTCAAACTTGAGGGATATATACGAAGTTTTATGTTACTTCTAGGGGTATGGCGTTAGACGAGAAGCAACAGACTCAAACGCAAACTCAAACTTGAGGGATATATACGAAGTTTTATGTTACTTCTAGGGGTATGGTGTTAGACGCGAAGCAACAGACTTAAACACAAACTCAAACTTGAGGGATATATACGAAGTTTTATGTTTTTTTGAGGGGTACGGCGTTAGATGCGAAGCAACAGACTTAAACACAAACTCAAACTAAGTGACAAAACTCACCAGCACACATCAATGCTGTGGAATCCCAGACCCCAGGTCCATGGAGCGGCATTTTCCCGCGGTGTCAGTCACCTGGACTCTGGGCTCAGCACGATGGTCAGTCCCTCAACCCATGGGTGGTCACTGCAGGGTCCGGAGGAGATGGTCAAGGTATACTAGAGTCTCCAGGGAAAGTTCCAGAGAAGTTTTAAGGACGTTGTTGACCACTGTTGTAACGATGGAGATTTAGAACACTTTGTCCTTAAGGGATAAGCTTTACATTGATGCTTATTCTTATCGATTGGTGTTCACTGGAAATGTTTTCGTTTTCCTAAGGAAACAAGTTTACACATGAAATTCAGATTTCCACATAAGCAGTTGATATAATATATATGACTAGAATTTAATTTACCAAGATCGTTTTAGATTGTGGAGTTTATCTTGTTGACATGTAAATGACTCGTTTACACAAACTTTTCCTTATTATTGAATGAAAAACTTTTTTCACACTCAAAGAGAAGCAGTAGTAATTTGGTTTTTTTTCTCCTTCAAAATTTTTGGCAATCAATTCACATTTAAAGACGGGTAGATTACTCTCAAAGTTAACTATTGCCAGCATTCCAAAATATACAAACGCACAAAGAGCATTCGCAATGTTAAGTAACTTCCTATTTCCCTGAACATGGAAGATCCAGTATGTCGACCAGGAATAGCCTTTGATATAATAACACTTACTATGACGACAATATCGCTATCTGTGTGAAATTAATATGTAATACTGCTAGAAAGAGTCTGAAACTTTTAAAAATCGGGTGAAAAATCAATAAAATGATAAAATTGTTTACATTCATTATTTTTTTTCCTTACCGTAAAAGCGATACATTGCAGAATCCTAGCATTTTCACTGATATTTAGAGTTAGTATTACCTATCACATTAACATACCTCTAATTATTTTCTGTTTTTTCTTTTAACGACTTATCATTGCGAGAAAGACCCAAATTAGATCACGTTATATATCCCTTCCAAATTGTGAGAAATATTTAAAGTAAAATTGCATTATGATTCCGCAGTACAACACAGCAGAGTAGCCTATGCTGCTAAAATAATCAACACGATTGGTTCGTAATTAATTAGAGGTATATCTGTTTACTGATGACACTGAAGGCGAGTAGTGATCTTTGATTGTTTTCGGTTACATGCCCACAATCGTGAGAAATGAGATTGAGTACAGGGAGAGGATATAAAAAAGGAAAGGAAAAGAATCACCTAAATAGAGTACATGTAAAGAAGAAGAATAGCATATCGCGTGAGAGTGGGCAATGAAAAGGAACAGAAAGGGCGTACATAATAATCATATGTTCTTCTTTTATTTCATGTATCGCTCTCTATGTGTCATTTTAATGATGATTTATTGAGAAGGAAAGATTGATGGTGAATAGCAAAGTGAAATAAGAAATAGAGCAAGAAAAAAATTGCTTCAGATGAGAGAGATGGACAGAAAGAGTTTCCAATGTGCTAATGTATGTATGCATAGAGCGGAAGAGTTTTCAGTGTACTTGTGTGTGTGTGTGTGTGTGTGCATGTGCGATAAAAGGAGGAGAGGAGAAAGGAACGGACAAGAAGGAAAGATAAACGTGACTGTAATAGCGAAATATTTGTCAAAGTTCGTGTATTAGTGTGTATGTGTGATGGAGAGACGAATGGAGAGAGTGACGTAGAAGAAAGAAGGTGATAGACGCCACCCTAACAGCGTAGGATGTCTATGTGTGTGTATAGATCTGTTTGGGTATGTGTTATGTAGATAGGCGCAGTCTGAGAGTGAGAGAGAATGTGACTGTTCGTGTATAGACCTCTGTGTGGTTTAATTTCAAATAGACGAGGTGGGTGAGTTAGAAATGAAGTGTGTGTGTGTATGCATTATGTGTGTTGTGTTATTTAAATTGACGTTGCGGGGGAGTGCCGAAGATAAAATTAATAGATTTAAACGAAAAGCCTGAGGCGAAACTATCAAGATCTTCCATGGTGTAATCGATTCTGTTTACACAGAATTTATTACCGGCTCAAAGAACTGTCACCGTCAGCCTTGGAGGGATATGCGGAAAGTTGTATCTTTTATTGAGTGAGAGAGGGTGGGAGGAGATACAGACGAAAGTTTTATGTTCAAGTGGGTAGGGTTGATATGATGAGTTTTATGTTTTAATTATTGGGGGATATACACGAAGACTTTAAAATGTTTTTAATGTGATATATACGGACAGTTAAATTATTTTATGCATGGAGATAAAGATGAAAATAGGGACATAGGCGCAACGTTGAATGTTTTTTGAGGTATAGACAAATGTTTTGTTGGGGGGCATAGGCGAAAAGTTGAATATTTTATTGGGGCATAAAAGCGAAAGTTGTATATTTTATCGGGAGATAGAGATAAAAAATGTTTTATTCTTTATTGAGTGATATTTACGAAGTTTTATGTTATTTTTAAGGGTATGGATGAATCGTTAAATATTATTTTGTCTACAACGAGAGATTATAGATGAAAAGTTTTTATGTTTTATAGAAAGATTTGTGCGAAAGATTTATGTTTTACTGAGGGATGAAAGGAAAAGATTTGTGTATTACAAGAAAAATAACTATAGACGAAAACTTTATTAATGTAATTATGCGGGACGTAGCCAAAATGTTTTATGTTTTATTGGAGGATATAGACAAGATGTTAAACAAAGTTTTATAGGGAGAAAAAGAATGAAAGTGAAATAATATTTTACGAGAGATTATAATGGACGAAAGAGTTTAAATGTATTGCAAATAGATAGAGACGAAGCGTTTTTATTGTTTTATAAAAATTTCCTTCGTTTATCGGGGATTTAATTCCACAACTAAACTTCTCTAACAATTGTAGGACAGAATGCAGCAACCAGTACAATACTGTTTCAATTATTATTTTAATGAGTGTGATATAGTGATAAACCTCAAGGGTATAATTTTACACAATGGTGTAAGATCAGTAAGGCAGTAAAAACTATAGTAGAAACACTCTCTGAAGTTTGGTCAACTTAACTGCCTTAATTACAATTAAAAAAAAAAATTAGAATGAATAATAATAATAATAATAATAGTAATAATAATAATATTAATAATAATAATATTATTATTATTATTATTATTATTATTATACAGACATACGCCAAAATAGCCGTTGCACTGTTACAAAATAATGTAATGTATTATATCCGTAAATAATATCATGTATTATCATTGAGATTCCTTAAATGTAAAGAGATTTCATAAAACAGCTATCGGTTTCTCTCAAATCTCGGTTAATGAAGAACATTGTGTAGTACGGTGATCTCTTTCACATGTAACATATCCAAATAATCATGGGTATTTAATTTTTTTTTTCGATTTGAAAGATCCAATGAGCTTTGTGATATTGTTTTTGAATTGCTCAACGTGTAACCAAGGATTGTTCTGATAATTATAATAATTATATATGTTGCACTCTCAACTCCTAGATCATATCAAAATTTGATGTTGCATAATATTTGTCAAATTATTTAACTACGAGCTTACCAACGCAAAATATCAAGCAGATTATAAGACTAGGGAGTGCAGTGAACTAGTGGTATAAATCATGCTCTCTTTGAGTAGCAAGGCCATTCAGTGCTAGTGTGTCTAAAATTACAGGGTTCGAATCCCAGAATAGGCATTTATATTAATTTTGGATAATTTAAACTAAAGCTTATATCTAACCACGGTGGACAGTATAATAGAATTTCAAGCTCTACGCATATTGAAGTAGTATAGCACACAGGTGATATAAACTTAGAGCTATAAGTACAACGTCGCAGTATCTTACGACTCGTCGTAAGCCGTCTTAGTTTTATATTATTACGACGAGTCTTAAGTCACCGCGACGTTGCAGTTACGACACTATACGTGAGACTAAGTCGACTATTTAATACTAAAAACTTAAGTTAAAAAAAACAACCGTCCACAGATTGGGTGCAATGCCATGCGGCGCAGTGCAGTTGTACTTACTACGCGCAGAACAAAACGTTGTACATGTATATTGATCCCAGAAACGTTCTCAATCTTCATTATAGATTAATAATTTTACTAACATAGACCTGACACAAAAGAAACTGCACTAATGTGCTAATAGAACTATCTACGCTGAGCTTTTAGTAGGCTAATGTAGATTTACAGGCCATATTTGAAATACCACTGTGCTCTTACAATAATTTGTTTTACGCTTTTACAGCCATTTTTCGAATCGAATTAAAAATAATTTAAAGGATCCTTAAAAGTTTTGCCATTTTTTAATCATCCATTTTCACCAGATTATTTTATTTTCCCATTATTGTTTCTATTTTAAAATGTTCACAACGGCATAATTATCATTAGCGTTGGAATTCGGGGAAATTGAATGCCATTATAATGCATCGTTTTTCCATCAAATTCAGACATAAAATTAAATACCCTAACCTTTCATGAATATATATATATATATATTGATAGTCTTTGGTGTTTCCCAGGCATGTTTTTTTCCCCAATAAGAGCACGTTTATTTCATCATGGAATCAGGCTAACTCCCCAATCAAACTTAAGTCCGACATAATTCGTCAAATTATTTCCATTTAAATGGAAAGCCGATTACAGAAATAACAGAAGTCTAGTTTTTCTTGAACATTTTTGGCGATGACTTTCGATGTATTTCAATAATGATTGTTTTGTGGTAGTACAAAAAAGCATTAGGTTCAGTTAAAACCTTAAAATAAATAGTAAAGTTGATTCATGAAGTCTATAACTTGTTGGATTTTTTGGATGCAAGAACTGCGCTTAGGCATTTCAAGAAGTAATTCCCTACTTAGTTTGGAATTAAGTAAGTAAGACTAGTAAGTAAGTAAGTAAGTAAGTAAGTAAGTAAGTAAGTAAGTAAGTAAGTAAGTTAGTAAGTACGAGTAAGTAAGCAAGTAAGTAAGTAAGTAAGTAAGTATGTAAGACTAGTAACTAAGTATGTAAGTAAGTAAGTAAGTAAGTAAGTAAGTAAGGAAGTAAGTAAGTAAGTAAGCAAGTAAGTATGTAAGTAAGTAAGTAAGTAAGTAAGTAAGTAAGTAAGTAAGTAAGTAAGTAAGTAAGTAAGTAAATAAGTAAGTTTCGACTCAGTAATGTTTAGCGACATGCACTGTTTTTGAATTTGAACGGAGGGTTGATATAAAGTCCATGCGACTGAATTACTCTCATTACCGCATGATACATTTATAGGACACTAATAACATCCACATGAAGCAAGTTAGCGAAGTCACTGCGATAAATTTCGTCTAAAACTTCATACTGTTTTTCAGATATTCAGGTAAATCACTCAATGAACAGGCACTTACCACCAAAAAGATTTTCAAAAAGTTTGAAGCACACGAAACACACGTCATTATATAATACATCCTATTGTATGAAACGCACACGGCAAGAAATGATTTCTCTTCCTGTTTTCTTCATAGAAAAGTGTAGGTCCCATATTTAGAGATAGACATATGTGAAACTTACAAACGCAATATCGAAGCACACGCAAACACAATAGAATTATCCCCTATTGAATTGCATCCGGAATTAATGGAAAAAGATCTCTTCCTGGATTCTTCATGGAATGAGTTAAGGTTCCACGCGGCTAAAATTCTATGCTAAAACTTATCATACAGGTCAAGTCGATGACTGTTCCAGTGTATAATTATAATCTAGAATAGAAAAAAAACCTGTTGCCAAAGCATCCGTATGTTCACCGTTGAAACCAAACCCTGCTCTTAAGTCTGAAGTCTAAACCGACTCGACTCGTGTGAGTGAGCTCTGGAGAAACTGGAGGGGATCGTATAGTGCTCACTCACTCCATAGCCCTTTATTCCAGGCACTCGCTCTCTCTCTCTCTCCCTCTCTCTCCCTCTCTCTCTCTCTCTCTCTCTCTCCCCCTTCCTCTCTCTCTCTCTCTCCCCCTTCCTCTCTCTCGTTCACTTTGGTCGTGCCCTTACTTTGCCCGTGCGAGCACGCCGAGCAGGAAGTCTAGCAGACAGTCAAACACTAGAGATCTCGCGATGAAAAAGCCAATAATCAAAACGAAGACGATAGATAAGGAAATCCACAACGGTGTCGAATTATCGACATATCAAAGACTTACGATGCCAATTACTGAACAAGCTTATGTAGCACATGCCTTTATGTTGTGATTATTTCACTCCTTTCGGTGTGTTGATCGCAGAGTCTTTACTGAGGAATGAGAACTGAGTGATGGAAATTCCAGGCCCGCTACTGGCTAAAGACGGGTCCGCATTCTCTCTCATCACCACATCGGATAGATAGATAGATAGATAGATAGATAGATAGATAGATAGATAGATAGATAGATGGATAGAAAGATAGATAGATAGATAGATAGATAGATAGATGGAGGGATAGACTTGGTTTAGAACAAAAATAACAACAAAAACAACAGCAATAACAACAACAACAACAGCAACAACACCTTCAGCAAACAAACAAAACCAGTTACAGTTGACGCCGTAATGAGACAGAGTGAAGCGCATTTTTTCCTTGTTGCTCTCCCTGATGGATCGGCAGGGAAGTCGAATTGAGCGCTGAGGGCGAAGCGCGTGAACTAGATAGATAGATAGATAGATAGATAGATAGATAGATAGATAGATAGATAGATAGATGGATAGAAAGATAGATAGATAGATAGATAGATAGATGCTATCTATCTATTTATCTATATAACTGTTTATCTAATACATTTCTATGACATTTCAGGGTTCCTTTATGCGACTTTATACTTGGAAATAAAAAAATGGTATTATCGATTAGAAAAAAACCCTTTATCTCCTTAGCTTAAATTCTGCTCAATGGTGGACAATTTATTCTTAAAGCCAGACTGAAATTATCATAATAATGCTTAACATGATATAAACAAAAGGTTCACCTGTCATAGATCATGA
This sequence comes from Elysia chlorotica, assembly GCA_003991915.1. Classification (NCBI taxonomy): domain Eukaryota; kingdom Metazoa; phylum Mollusca; class Gastropoda; family Plakobranchidae; genus Elysia; species Elysia chlorotica. The sequence continues at coordinate 202,916 of RQTK01000599.1, read as the reverse complement.
ATAATGCAAGGTCTGAATCTCGCTTTCATAATATACTTATACAGGTTTGTAGCAGCTTGTATACTGTCTGGTATTTTGAAAATTTCGTTTGAGCACTTTAGGGGTCGTAAGTAAAACGTGCTCGCGACCAAACTGAGCTAGACGATCTGTATTAATTAATCGTTTTAGAATCCCTCAGGGGTTCCAAGAGACGTTAAACCCCAGAGAGAGATAGAGAGAGAGAGATAGATAGAGAGAGAAAGAGAGAGAGAGAAAAAAAGAAAGAAAGAGAGAGTGAAAGAAAGAGATAGAGAGATAGAGAGATGCAGGGAGATAGAGAGATAAAGAGAGATATATATATATATATAGAGAGAGAGATAGAGAGAGGGAGATAGAGAGAAATAGAGAGAGAGAGGGAAGAGAAAGGCAGAGTGACAGTGAGGGAGATGAGAGAGCAATCGAGCGAGAGAGAGTGACGGGAAGCTATAAAGAACGTAACCCACACGATCAGTGCGGGTATAGACGTTTCGATCAGTGATCGAACGAGGGACTTTCCAATATGAAGTCAGTATCTTCCATCAATGAGCCACTTCGTAACCTGTTAATTTATTATTGCTGTGAGGGCCCACAGGATGGTATTTTAAAAATTCCGTTTGAGCACTTTAAGAGTCGTAAGTAAAACGTACTCTCGGTCTAAGATAAACAACCTGTAGTTGATAGTATAGGATCCCTCAGGGGTTCAAAGAGACGTTAAACCCCAGATAGAGATAGATTAGAAAGGGACAGCCACAAACCTAGGTCTATTCTATCTATCTATCTATCTATCTAATAAATATTAATCAAATAATTGTCTATCCCATTTCAGGCGTCCTTTTATGCTAGTTTATACTTTTCCAGGAAATCGAAAATAGCTTTTATCGAAGCCAAAAACCCTTTACCATTGTTAGCACTGGACAATTCTTAAAGCCAGACTGAAATTATAATAATACTGAACATGATATGAACAAAATTTCACCCGTCATAGATCATGAATAATGCAGCTTCTGATTCTTGCTTTCATAATATTCTTATACTTATATAATAATTATAGTAGCTTATATTCTGTCTAGTATTTTAAAAAATTCTTTTGCGCACTTTAGTAAAACGTACTCAGGACCTAACGTAGATAGACGTTATTTATCATAAAGGATCCCTCAGGGGTTCCAAGATACGTTAAGCCGCAGAGATTGCTTTCATAATATTCTTATACTTATATAATAATTATAGTAGCTTATATTCTGTCTAGTATTTTAAAAAATTCTTTTGCGCACTTTAGTAAAACGTACTCAGGACCTAACGTAGATAGACGTTATTTATCATAAAGGATCCCTCAGGGGTTCCAAGATACGTTAAGCCGCAGAGAGAGAGAGAGAGAGAGAGAGAGAGAGAGAGAGATAGATAGAGAGAGAGAGAGGGAGGGAGGGAGAGGGAAGGAGAGGGAGAGCTATCTATAGCAAGCGAAACCCACACGACCAGTGGGGGTATAGAGGGTTCGATCAGTGATCAAAATAGGGGCTTTCCGATTTGAATTCAGAATCTTCCATCAATGAACCACTCCGTAATTTATTTATTTATTATGTCTGTGAAGGCCCACAGGCTTGTATTTAAAAAAAATTCGATTGAACACTTTACGAGTTGTATGCAAAACGTACTCACGACCAAACGGAGATATACTATCTGTATTTTATCGTAAAGGAATCGAACTAGGGACTTCCGATTTGAAGTCAGTATCTTACACCAACGAGCCACTTCGTAATCCATCTATTTATTATGGCTATAGCACTTCCATTTGCCTAACGCCCATGCCCTTTCCTCAATCCATCACAGAAAGTTTCCAGGCTGACTGGAGGTGTAGCGCATTTATTTTCACACCGATGGTGTTTTTTTAATTTGTTTTACGGTGGAAATATTAGCCATGTTTATTTGTGTTTCTAACACCTTTAGCTCTGTATTAATGTTCTTTTTAATTTTGTCTAACTCTGGTGACGCTGTACTTATTCTTTCTAAGATAATGGCAATTTTGATAATAGGGCTAAGTTGATAATGACTTTTTTTCTTTTGTGCGTTTGACGAAAAACAAAAAAAAACAAAACAAAAAGTCAACAACAACAACACCAACAACAGCACCAACAACAACATCGAAAACAACAACAACAGCAACAACAACAATCTGTGTATGCCTTTTGTGCTTCGACATAAAGAAGAGAATTTCACTTTTGTGTCAATGAGTTTAGATCTGGCAAACAACAGGACGATGCTGTAATTATAGGAGCCATTAGTTAGTAGTAGAGGATAATACTCTGGAAGGGAGATTTCAGATGTCGAAGACCACGTCGAGAAACTCACCGCGATACACAAAACATTGAAATATCATCTGTGCAAGGTGTAAATTGATATTTGAAAACTGCTGTACTATGTATATTTTTGTATGCTTCGACATAAGAGAGATAAATTTTACTTATGGGCCAAGGCAGAAGATCTAAAAAAAAAACTCTGCTCTAGCTTGAATGAGTTATTTTTAAAACGAACGTATTCCTGATTTCTTTATTTATTATGGTTGTGCAAACCCACAGACTTGATGAATCATGTACGAGGCTAGAGCACTTTCATCTGCCTAACGCCCGTGCCCTTTTCTCAACCCATCACAGAAAGTTTCCACTCTGACTGAAGGTGTAGTGCATTTATTTCCCTTCCGGATGGTGATGTTTTTCATTTGGTTTACGGTGGATTAATAGTCATGTTTTTTTTCTTTCCATTTCTTGTAACGCTGTACTTATTCCCTCTAAGATACGGATAAGTTTGATGAATAGGGCTAAGTTAATCATGCTTTTTTTGTCTTGTGCATTTGACGAAAAACAAAAAGACAATTACAATAACAACAACAACAACAACAACAACAACAACAACAACAACAACAACAACAACAACAACAACAACAACAACAATGTGTGTATGCTTTTTGTGCTTCGACATAAGGAAGAGAACTTCTACTATTTTGTCAAAGAATGTAGACCTGTACACCCTGATACACAATACAGTGATATATCTTTAGTGGAAGCTTCAAATTGAGAATTGAAAATAATACTCTCTATTATGGGTTAAGATAAAACGCTCTAGCTTGAATGAGTTATTTTTAAAACCAACGTATTCTTGATTTCTTTATTTATTATGGTTGTGCAAACCCAGAGACATGATGAATCATGTACGGGGCTAGAGCACTTCCATCTGCCTAACGCCCATGCCCTTTCCTACATCCATCACGGAAAGTTTCCACTCTGACTGGTGTTGTGGCGCATTTATTTTTCCCAAACCGATTTTGTTTTTGCTGGTTTACGATTTATTAATAGTCGTCTTGATTTGTGCTTTTGATTTTTATTTAAGTAATGATGGAAAACTGCCCTTCTTATTCGCTTTGAGGTGAACGGAAATTATTTTGACAAATAGTTGAAAGTTGATTATCAATAAATAAGTCGTGTAAAACAACAACAACAACAACAACAACAACAACAACAACAACAACAACAACAACAACAACAACAACAACAACAACAACAACAACAACAACAACAACAACAACAATTAGCAACAACAACAACAACAACAACAACAACAACAACAACAACAACAGCAACAACAACAACAACAACAACAACAACAACAACAACAACAACAACAACAACAACAACAATCTGTGTATGTTTTCGTGCTTCGACATAAAGAAGAGAATTTTACTTTTTTGTCAACGAATGTAGATCTGGCAAACAACTTACTGGACGATGCTCTAAGTACAGGAGGCATAAATCAGTAGTCAGCATACTATCCCAGAAGGGAGATTTCAGATGTCGAAGACCACGTCGAGAAACACACCGCGATACACAAAACATTGAAATATCACCAGTGCAAGGTGTAAATTGAGCATTAAAAACTGCTGTACTATGTATATTTTTGTATGCTTCGACATAAGAGAGATAAATTTTACTTATGGGCCAAGGCAGAAGATCTAAAAAAAAAACTCTGCTCTAGCTTGAATGTTATTTTTAAAACGAACGTATTCCTGATTTCTTTATTTATTATGGTTGTGCAAACCCACAGACTTGATGAACAGTGTACGGGGCTAGAGCACTACCATCTGTCTAACGCCCGTGCCCTTTCCTACATCCATCACGGAAAGTTTCCAATCCGACTGGCGTTGTGGCGCATTTATTTCCCCCATACCGAATTTGTTTCTGCTGGTTTACGATTTATTAATAGTCATTAATTGTTTGTGCTTTGAACTCCTTTTTTATTTATATTTTTAATTGAGAAATGGCAAGCTGCCCTACTTATTCTTTCTAAGATGAATGGAATTTACTCTGACGAAATGTGGAAAGTTGATTATCAATAAATAAGTCGTGTGCACTTTATTCTTCCAAAGATCAACCTTTTTACAGTTAAGCTTTACTTTTGTGCAAACGTATGTAGCTCTGGTAAAGATAATACAGTAGGATACTTTGGCAATGATTAAGAAATGTTTCAACAATAACGAAACAGGACTGTGTGTCCCCTTGAAAAGAATTCACCACAGAAACCTAGGAGTCAGAGAGAGGAAGAGAAAGAGAGAGAGAGAGAGAGATAATAGAGAGATATTATAAAGAGATAGAGAGCGGTAGTAAGAAAGAGTTATATAAATATATAGATTGATAGATAGATAGAGTAAAGATAGACAGACAGACAGACAGACAGACAGACAGACAGACAGACAGACAGACGGACAAACAGACAGACGGACAGACAGAGAATGCATCAGATCTTTCATAAATTCAGAGGGAAAATCTCTACTGAAATTCTGCAGCTCCTCTATAATTATTTTTCTTCTAAACACAACCAGAACTACCAGCCTTCTGGCTAACGCAAACTTTCACGTGATACAAAATTAGGGGAAGTAAAGAACAGTTGTCAAAACGAAACATTAGTAAATTTCATTAAAGAAAACCAATATAGCCCTTTGCAGAGGAACTAGACAACAATATTATTGTAATCTTTGGTCAGAAAAGAGCGATGATCTCTTTTCGTTTTAATACCTCTAGGAATCAAGAAAATTTTATACGGCGACAGGGTCCCATAACGGGATACCATCGACTTGCCTAGGCACATTGTAACATCACCTATTCAGAAAATAGGAAAAAAGAACCTGAAGCCAGAAGTATGATTGAACCTGCAACCACTCTAATTTGAATTTGAGACAGGAGACATATATCCCCGCCTTATCTCGAGTGTGGCAGCATATACAATTGTCAGACGTCAGTCTTGAGGACCATCCACAATACAGCCAAAATAGTGCTCATGTTGGATGTTAAAACCAACTGAACTCAACTCAACTCAACGCACTAACAGGCCTAGGGATGGTTGGTACAATGTTACGGTTCGTTTGCCACTTTCAAGTAATACATGCACTGTGACTGGGTAAACAACTAGTACGAAGAAAGGCTCAGTTTAGTAGATGTCTGACTGCTACTCGAATAGGCTTGAAACTTCGTGAGTGCCTTAATGTAAATCTCAAGGTGTTATGTATGTCTAGTTTCTCAGTACGATATCCATTTCTTAACACCCACCAACCCCCCCTAAAAAAACAAAACAAACAAACAACAAAAACAAAACAACAAACAAACAAAACAAAACAACAACAACAACAACAACAACAACAAACAAACAAAACAAAACAAATCAACAACAAACAAACAAAACAATAATAATAATAATAATAATAATAATAATAATAATAATAATAATAATAATAATAATAATAATAATAATAATA
>RQTK01000599.1:147263-197091 GCA_003991915.1 Elysia chlorotica | reverse complement strand
CAGCATACACACCAACAAGTCTCTATCGAATAAATGTTTAAAAGTAATATTATTCCTAGCGAGACTCAATTTAACTTCCCAAAGTTCTCAAAAATTTGACGTACGCAGTATCACTAGAATGTTTGGTCGGTCGTAAAGTTAAAAGAAAGCTACTGTGAAAAGCTCAACATCAAGTAACATACATAAATATATAATATAATAATAATAATAATAATAATAATAATAATAATAATAATAGTTATAAGCAAATTTGGTTTTCCACAAAAAATTAGCCTATTAAACGGTTTAGAACCAGAACGAAGCGTCTTTAAAAGGAAAAGTATACCTTGACGGATTCTGCGTATTCTAAGAATATCATTCATTTCTCAATCTCGACTTTTTAAGATAAGATTTGTTCAAAAAGAAAAATGAAACAAAATCAACGTAAAAAGGCACATAATTATGTTATAGATCTATTTCCTTCTGTCTCATTGTATACCTGCTTTTTGAAATGGTTTGTTTGTTTTTTAAATCATCCTAAACAAAGGGCAAACAAATAAAAAAAAACTTGAAATATTACCAAAAAAAGTTTACTATGAAGCAGTATTTTTTTGACATCTTATAAACTTTTATGATAGCATGGAAGAGTTGATGATTTTTTTAATTACGTGGTTTATATCTTTATGAAAAAAAGAAGATGGCATCTGATGTTTTATTAACTTTATCTAAGTAGCACAATACTGAGGTTTAGCACGCATCGAAATCATCAATTCTTTCAATCGGTCTATTCCACACCGGCATCAATTTGGTCATTTTAAATGTAATCACTATGAAAATCTCCATGATTGTAACTACGGTTGAGACAGTAGTATTGTAAATTACACCAGGATGCAGAAGCCAGATTTCAAAACAATGAAACATAGTGAAAACTCGTTGAGAATTGAAAACTGCTGCCAACTGTGTCATAATTAAACAGGAAAAATCCGTAGATAATGTATCTCATTTCAATTAAACTAATTATATTAATCGACATTTACCTCAATGATAGAAATCGCTTACAGAGAAAATAACATAGGTAAAATGTGAGATAGCGTAAGCTATTTATGGAATATGTACCTAAATAAAAATAAGTAAAAATAAAAAAGAAGATCAGAAGGTAAGATACAGTAAGATAAAGTTTATTGACCCACAAGGGAGATTTGTCTTGAGCAATCAATACGATATTACATATATGTTACCCATACTCTCACAATTCGCAATGCCTACATATATTTTTCTTTCCGTAGAAATGTGATTTGTGTCATGAAAAGCAGAAAATTTACTCAAGATTTGGTAAAATATACTCACTCATCTAGATCTACATTTTGTAAACAATCGGAAAGGGACTGATGGTTACGATCGATGGCCCTAATGAGATACAAATATATTTACAGATTCCATATCAATGTGGTAACAGTATCGAACTAATACAAGGCTTGCGACATATAGTCCCATAAAGAAAATAAAGACGATGATCAATGGAAACTCTGCACTAGTGTCCAACCAGAACTCTATCCTAGACTTACGGAGCCAATGAGAGACCAGAAAAACTCATGCTTAAGGGGTGTGTTTATGTCATTCATTCTTGCTGTATGGATCGTAAAGCCTGCAATGATGATAATCACCCAACGTATGTGTGTCGACCAGCGTATCTAGCATAATTTTATTTGTCTTGGAATGATAACAATATATTTGCAGTGTCTGGCAGAGTGATGAGGCTGAAGCAATTACATATCGTTTTATAACATTACGCAGGCTTTACGATAGTTGTAGGGTTGAAAATCGAACTACCCATACAAATGAGACACATTTAACCAGTAACGTGTTTTATAAAAAAAAACGTACAAGTTCGCCCTTTTGTCTTCAAGGTGGCAGGCAGCTCACGAGTTCTAAAAAAGAAGCATGGAACCTGTTTCATGCTACGTGACAATCTGTCCAACTGTCAGTTGGCAGTCCATAATTATGTTGAGGAAGACTAGATTTAGATCTGCTCGCTCCATCAATCAAGGTGGTAGGCACTTCCCTGATTAAAAAATGTGTTGTTAATTGAAGTGATGGAACAGCATGGCATGGTGATAGATGTGTGGAGATTTAAATTTTTAACAAGAAAGAAACAAACAAACAAAAAAAAATACACATAATTATCTTAATATACCTTTGAGGGGAAGTACTTACCCTAAAAGCAAATAAACAACAAGATACGTATTATTTATTGATTCCTTCACGTTTCAACCTTATTGAGTAGAATATATCGCATATAGGTCCCAATACTAAAGTGAGACAAAATTTGATAATACAAACAAAAATACACATAACTCATGGGAAGTAAAAAAGCAAACTTATTATTCATTAATTTATTTACGTTCAATATTATTGACTAGAATATATCGTAGATAGGTTCCAATATTAAAGTCAGACAAATTTTGAAGATGCCAGTGCCACACAGAGACAGGGTGGGGGTAGCACGCCCTTTTTTTTAATTAACCAAGATGTGCGGTGGGGACCTGGGGTAGAACATCGTCTTCCGACGTAAAAGGTCCGTGGTTCGACCCTGGCGATTTCGGTCCGTACTGGTTGGCTCAGTGTCAGTTAAATGTGACCAACTGATACAGGAGTCATGATATCCTCGCCCTATCTTGTGTGTGGCAGCACATAAAGTTGTCATACGTCAATTTTGAGGTCCGTCCACAATATAGTCTATAAAATATAGTACTAGTGTTGGACGTTAAATCAACTCAACTGCAACTACATTCAGGAAGGTGTGGAGGGCAATTCTTGACCTGAAGACTTGAAAGCTAGACTATCATGGTCTTGGCTGCCTGTGCGTCGGTTAAAGGAGGTTTTCCGATGATTGTCGTGAGCCTTTTTTCTGACCCTTCCAATCTATATGCTGTCAATTTTTCTATGCTCCTCATTTTCTTCTGGTTAGTTATCCCATTGAAAAACGTTACTTACCGAACCATTCCCCAAAAATTGTACGGTTCTCTGCTAGTATCCACGCTTGCTTTATTGTTGTTTCAAGCAAGTCTTGTACGTCTTTTCCCCATCTTCTGTTTAGCATCCTCTTTCCTCTTTCTGTTTTCCATCTACTGGAGCCACTAGATTGTGCATCTTAAGTGTGTCAAGCTTTTTTAGACAGTTTTAATTTTCAATTTATGAAGCAGGTACAGTTACTTTATTAATATCTTTTGTAACAACATTAGCATATACATACTAGTACATTAATAAGAATGGTAAAAAATTACAATTATTATGAACACATGCATAATAAATACGAATGTGTGGATTGTGTATAAGATTTTATCTCGACTACTTTCCTTAACCTAATTCTAACCATATTACTGAAGCTGTTGGACCGGGCATCCTTCTCACGATTGATTGTATTGTTAATTAGTTTCAAGTAACAATTACTGTAGATAAGTGTCAGTTCTTAGAATATTGATAAGGTAATTGATGTTGACAGCCTTCCAATTTCTTTTTAGAATCGTCTTTTATGTGCTTCTCGCGTGACGAGTAAAACATTCCCTCGCCTGATGTGGAAGGATGTCTGATGAGACATAAAATCAGGGCTTTGTGATGACAATACCTGAAGCGAAAATAAAGACGATGATACATTGGCGTCCAATCATAGCATAATTCTGGAATAGCGGAACTAATGAGTGATCAGAAAACCCCGTTCCCGTCACGTTGTCGTTGATCATCGTGTTGATCACACAGCCCTTATTGTCCTCCAGAGAACCTACTTTCCATCCATGATTATTTGGGCAGAAAGTACGGCCTAGACGAAAGCTTTCACAGAATCATAAATAATTATAGCTCGACTTTTTATTTTTATTTCTTCTTTCTTGCGATTGAAACTAAGGTACTTAACAGTATTTTACAGAGACGAAAATCGCAATGTTTTATCATTCTGCTCTTTAAAAAATCCATATTGGATAGAACTGTTTACTTGTCAGCTCTCTTTTTATATTCCGATGTGTTTATTTCCGAAGCTCTGTAGATATGAGTGTTGTTGTTGTTGATATATGAAAGGAATACACTCAATGTTAATAAAAAACCCCATTTTTATTGCAAAATCAGCCTCCACCTTGTCAACGATATTTTCGTACTTAAAAGTCTTTATACACTCTCATTTAACCAACAATTACTATGACAAAGACGCATTTGGAGGGAGGGTGAGCGTGATCGCTGTGCTGCAAGGGTATACGCGAGGTCGTGGGTTCAATTCCCGCTATGACCGCTGTGTATTCTCCCTACAGGTTGGGTGGGTAACAGTGCAGTATAATTGCTGAAGGTAACGGGTACCTTGTTCTGAAGTACCCTTCGCTGTATCTATACACATGAGACTTTAAACTTGTACAAAGCTTCGCTAAAGATTAATTTTCTGTCATAATCTGATCAAGATATAGTTACGGAAAAAGTTAAATCCGTGGTAGACGTTTTTCTAGACTAAGCTTGGACAATGGATATGAAAAGTCTAATACAGTTTTTAATATTAAGTCGTCACAATAATAAAATAAAAAAAGGAGACGGAAAGTGTAATACATTATTAAATATTAAGCTTAAGTCGCTTCAACAATAAAAACTAAAAAAAGATATGGATAGTCTAACACATTATGTCGTAATAACAATACATTGTGAATTGATTCTTGAATATGGAAGTTTTAATTATTTATTCAAAGTGCCGCAAAAGTGTCGGGGTATCAAGACAATATTATTTTATAAGAACAGGTGGTTATGTATAGTCCCAGATTTAAGGATTCTAGCTTGCAAAATTATTGGTCCGGCAGGCCTCTATGTCTTAACACCTGCTTCTCTATTTGAGAAATATAGTCCAACACATCTGTTGAAATCCATCCGATCAGGGTGCAAATCCTGGGATCAGCTATTACTGATTTACTGTGCTCTTAATTTATGTATATAACAAACAAACGAGTTCCATTAACCACTAGTTTCTTTGGAAAAAGCCAGACCCTTAGCCCCTTTTATATACACTCCGCCTCCCACCAACTTACCCCCAACTTCACTCAGCTATCAAAATGGTTTACATTGGCATGTATGTTTCTTTTCGATTGAACATTCAGTATTTGATTTTGGAATTTTTAGGAATTTTTCTACAGTAGTTAGAGGTAGCGTTTTAGTGAAAATGGCCAAGCAATAATTGCGCTTTGTGGGATTAGAACCCTCGACGAACATCCATCCCCAGTAGGAAATTTTGCTGTCGTGTTTAAAACTTTGTAACATTGTAAAATTCCTGTTCGGTTTTTTAGATTGTTAAAAAGATAAATTTTGTTAAAATTTGTTGGTTTCCTAATGGTCATATTTATCAAATAACGTATCTCCGAAACGGGCCCCATAAACAATGTCTGATAAACTTATGTAACATGATATAGAGACAGAGCTGGGGCATCGGTACCTTACATCGCAGTTGGCCATTTTTATACTTTCAACAACTCAAGCAGTCCAGCGATCAAATTTGAATTATAAGATTACCAACGTGTAAGTCCAGACTCAAATGAAAATCAAAATTGAAAAAAAGGAGCTTAAAGCACGAACAGATTATAACTATTAATAAATCTTAAACCAGCAAAAACAAAATCGGTTTGGGGAAAATAAATGCACCACAGATCCAATCGGATGGGAAACTTTTGTGATGGATTGAGTAAAGGGCATGGGCGTTAGGCAGATGGAAGTGGTCTAGCCCTGTATACTACTCATCAAGTCTTTGGGCTCTCACAGCCATAATAAATAAACGGGGTACGAGTACGTTCTTTTCAAAATAACTCATTGCTTTTTGAGTCTAACACAGTAATTCCAGAGCCAGACTGACGCTGCTGGCATCGGTGGGGCTGTGGCTTCCGTATGAAACCCTCTTGTATTTATTAGCCTCGATCTGAGTGCGCAAATAAATACAAGACGGTTCCATAAAGAACTCCCAGTCCAGCCACAGCCACACCTCAGCCACCAGCGGCAGTCTGGCTGTAGCCTAAGAAAACGAAAAGCGAAAGGCACAGCTCATAATCATTACAAATGTATTCTATTTGAAATGATTTCCGGTATGTTCTTGCACTTCTGCCATTGTAACCTATTTTCATATCAAATCAGTCATACTCTTTTAAAATGCCAATGCCCTTAAACAGAATATGTCTATTATATTGAACTTGAAAAAACGGCATAATTATGTTGTATGTAGCTAGGTGGAAAAGATATATCTATCTCTATCTTTAGATTCAAAATTGTATTTACTTCTAAAATTGACACTAATTATTCTAATCACAATACAGCAAGTTAACATGATACTCAATTATGAAGTATTTTAGAATCTTAAACTGTTCTAATCAGAGGGCCTTGAGTATCATCTGATTGGATAGGGTGCATTTTTACAAAGACTTTTATTTTCAATTATATATATATAAAAAATTTTGAAAATAGTGGGTTATAAGTTACAACTTTACGGTAAGAGTACAAATTATCATGAGAAATCTTATTCCCAGAATTGAGACGAGTTGTAACCTCTCCGTGAGGTACAATAATGTTACTTATCAATAAACAAAATACTCATGATTGGTGCGGTAGTACTAGTCCCCAAGGGCTAAAACTACTTAAGCAATTGTTAGTGAATCTATGAATATTTTCTCCCGTTTTTGCTCACTTTCTCTTCCTCTCTCTGTCTGCCTCTGTATACTTGTCTCCCTCTCTCTTTGTCAGTCTCTGAAACTCTATTTACATACGAATTATTTCTCAGTCAATCAATCAATCAATAAATCAATCAATCAGGCAATCAATCAATCAATCAATCAATCAGTCTATCAAGCTATGTATCTATCTATCTCTATCTATCCATCAATCTGCATATCTAACTATCTATCTATCTATCTATCTATCTATCTATCTATCTATCTATCTATCTATCTATCTATCTATCTATCTATCTATCTATCTATCTATCTATCTATCTATCTATCTATCTATTATTATCTATGTATGTCTGTATGTATGTCTGTTGTCTGTTGTATGTATGTATGTATGTATGTTTGTATGTATGTATGTATGTATGTATACTTACTGTATCTAACTGTCTATGTCTATCTACCTACCTGCGGATTTATCTGGCTACCTTTTTTTTCTTTCAAAACGATGTTACACAATAATTGACAAAATGACGTGCAAGTTGTAATTTGAAACATGAAAGGAATTATGAATGTTTTAAACAGTCCATTAGTTTTGACATTTTCAGGAACATTAAAGGTCTAGTAGCGAGCCGAAAAATACATGTTAGCGGCATAATAAACTGTAGAAATATAAATGTTAGTTGCGCTCTAAGGAAAGATTTAAAAAACGTTTTTGTTTATAAATAATTCATCACAAATTTAAACAATCTATCTGTCTCTCTATCTATCTGTCTGGATATTTTTTGGGGCGCGGTGGTCCAGAGGTAGAACATCGGCTTCCGACGCAAAAGGTCACGAGTTCGAATCCTGGCTGTTGCGTTCCCTACTGGTTGGGTCGGTGTCAGTATAATGTGACCGGTAATCAGTATAATTATAGTCTAACGTCAGTATAATGTGACCGGCTGAGACAGGAGTCATGGTATCCCCGCCCTGTCTCGTGTGTGGCAACAAATAAAATTGTCAGACGTCCGTCTTAGGGTCCGTCAACAATATAGTCTATTTAGTGCTGCTGTTGGACGTTAAACCAACCCAACCCAACCCTCTGGCTATTACTATGTCTTTAACTATCTATCTGTCTATCACTCTATGCCTCTATTCATAAATTTATTTATATTAGTGCCTCGGACCTGTGTTTGTCGTTTATGCCTCTACATATTAAGTGCTCTCTCTCTCTCTCTCTCTCTCTCTCTCTCTCTCTCTTTCTCTCTCTTTCTCTCTCTTTCTCTCTCTTTTCTATCTGTATGTGTGTGTGTGTGTGTGTGTTTGTGTGTACCGTAAGTCCAAAATGAACACTTTCCAACTGAGGCATCATCTTACTGGTTTCTGTCATTTTGTTGGATCTACTGCGCCCCAGATGTATCGGTCCGCTGTCAAGATTCTGATTAAACTGTCAAAACGCGTTAAAGTCATCCCGAACCATCTCTACATTTTTACATTTGGAGTCTTTTCCTACTATTTTTTGCTTTTGGGATACGCAGAACATTTCTTGGGCTCCTTATAGCATCAGAGTTATGATCCGGAGTCATTTTTTTTAAAATATATTCAAATGGTAACCCAGTTTATGTACTGATGTTGGTGGTTATAGAAGAAAAATGTGCTGCACATAATTGTAGTTGGAGGCTAGAGTGAAGAATTCAGTCCTACGATGGCGTGTGTGATTAGATTGAAATATATACTGCTTTAAACTAAAATGTGTGGCTAGAGAGAAGCATACTTTCCTATAATGAAGTATGTGAAAAGAAAGAAGTATACTGTCCTATACTGATGTGGGTGGCAGGTGAGAAATATCTCATCATATAATGACGTGGATGGCAAGAGAGAAAAGTACTGTCTTTTACTGATGTGCGTGGCAAGAGAGAAGAGTGCTGTCTTTTACTGATGTGGGTGGCAAGAGAGAAAAGTACTGTCCTTTTCTGATGTGGGTGGCAAGAGAGAAAAGTGCTGTCTTTTACTGATGTGCGTGGCAAGAGAGAAAAGTGCTGTCTTTTACTGATGTGCGTGGCAAGAGAGAAAAGTGCTGTCTTTTACTGATGTGGGTGGCAAGAGAGAAAAGTACTGTCTTTTACTGATGTGCGTGGCAAGAGAGAAAAGTGCTGTCTTTTACTGATGTGGGTGGCAAGAGAGAAAAGTACTGTCTTTTACTGATGTGGTAGGCTAGAGAGAAAAGTATACCGTCTTTTACTGATGTGGTAGGCAAGAGAGAAAAGTACTGTCTTTTACTGATGTGGTAGGCAAGAGAGAAAAGTATACCGTCTTTTACTGATGTGGATGGTAAGAGAGAAAAGTATTGTTCTATACTGAAGTAGGTGGCAAATGAAACAGTATATCGTCCATATTGACCCGGGAAGCTAGAATCCTATACATTAAACACTCCTATATTGAACCTGATTGCAAGAGCGAAATATGCTGTCCGATACTGGATTGAGTGCCTACAAATAAGATTATTCTCCAATACGGAAGTTTTCACTATAGAAAAAGTATATTATACTATACTGACTTTGGACCCTAAAGTGAAGAAAATTGTTCTATATTGAACATGATGGCAAGAGAGCAGTATAATATCATTATACTGACGTGGGTGGTTAGTATACTGTCCTATACAACATTGAAATCTTTCCCAGCTCAGGTGAGTACAAAGTGTCTCAAAGGTATAGAGTGCTTGCCTTATGTATAGAGGTCCCAAAGTTCGACCCAGGATCCGTTTTCACAATAGCTACTTGTTTGATCAGTGTCGGTATAACATGAAGGACCTAGTTTCTTGAAACTTATGAGACGTTGAACTATAAGATGGTATCCCGTCCTCTGTCCAAGAATTATTCAGGCCCTTAATGTGTTAAAATAGCCCAAACGTGCTTCGAATCCATTTTGACCGCGATTCAAATAAAGACGTATGTTTTGGGGGGTCTTAGATTAAAAAACAACAACAGCAACAAACAATCCGAAGCTTGTCCCGCAGCTTTATTAGTTGTTTTTTTTATTTTAAAATAAAAGAACACTGTTTAGAATCAGTTTAATCTATTTAATGCGATAACCTTTTAATGGCACAGTGACTGACTCAGCATCTCATCAAGTTGAAAATAGCAACATGTATAAGCTTAAAAACATTAACAAACAGACAAAACAAAAGTCTAGAGCTACCTTTCTTTCTGTTTATTTCCTTGTGTGGTAAGCATGTTAATACGTTTCAACGAGTATTTAGCTGCTTTGCCCTCATTGTAAAGACATCGAAAACCATTCGTCAAATATTTCTACACCAGCTTTACATGATGAGTCTTTATGACCTCAAATTCCACTTTCTCCTCTTTGCTATAATACTATTCAAAAACAACATTATTTCTCAGTGTTTTCAAGCAATCACCAAACGCAAGCGGTAACCTTTATAGCTGTATCCTGTTAAAGTTACAATACTCTCGCAAATTGAGAACAAATTTAAACAGTAATACCACACGAAGAGTTGTGTTTTGCGAATCCCCGAACGCCAATAATTATTAACCCTAGGTTGTGGAAAAACCTTGCAGCGATTATAAAAGATCTTCTAGTACTTCATTCTTCGGCAGATCTTTATAAATATGTCCAGATTGCGCAACTGAATACATATCGTGTCTCAGCAGTTCATGACGCTCTATAATTACACAATTATGGATTTTAGAACATGGGCTTGCTTGGAAACCGGTTTCATAAAACCTCCGGGAAACCCCGAAATCGATGTAATTATGTAATAATGTTACATAAATATGACAGCCGATGCGCACGTTTTTTGACGTATTGTTCTCGTGAAACATAAACCAATTATATACACTAGATAATTTTGATGCATTTATAATTCCTTCAATGCCAAAGAATTCGAAAACGCAACAATGAAAGATTTAGATTGAACTGTTGTTCTCTTTCAGAAACTGCTGAGAGAGTGTTCTTTATAATCATGACTTGCGTTTTCTCTATGGAACTCTAATCCATAACTTGCTGTTAAGTTAAGAAAACAAATATACCGCACAAAATTATATGCAAGGATGCGGCCTTGAGTGCGTTTATAATTATATGTTTCGTTCGTGATTCTATAAAGGTATTGACGTTATCACATAAAATAATGTATTGAAAATGTTTTTAAAAAATACTGTTACTCTACAAATCTGTATTGATTGTTTGTGATCAGACGAAACTCATGTTTGAGTTAGTGTTGATTGTTTCAATCTAAAAACAAAAAAAAACACAAAACAAAACAAAAACAATGCAAATTGCATCGCTTTGTTGCAAACACGCATATCTTATTATTCATACCCTTACGGTCAGGCTGATCTTTTTCGGTTTTTAAAGGGAGTTCCTTCATTTCTTATTAATTAACGTATCTGTATCTCTCTAATCTGGAAATTAAGAACATCAATGCCTTTGTGATTCACTTTCATGTGGAGAAAAGTAGGCGTAGAATTATACCAAAAGAAATGTGTGTGTATGTATGTATGCAGGGGAGCAGTCATTTCGTATATAGAAAGAGAAGGAACGCAAGACCAAAGAAGATATTCCGTCATATTTATTCCAGATTTAAACCTAATGTTTTAACATGATATAATGGGCCCTTGCATTTTCCCCCGTGTTCTGGTGAAGTCTAGATCTAATCACAAACATCACGCTCTGTGTTGTGGCTTCCAGCTTCAAACACAAAGAGAAGATTTTGGGGGGAACTTGCAGGACTTAAAACTGACATGTCCATGTATTTTCTCCTTGTTTTGTAAGAATAAATGTTACGCATCCATTGAAGGATTTGGCTAGGAAAAGGAACCTTTAAAAAAAAAAAGAGGCTCAGTCGGTGAAGCTCCTAGACAGTTTATAATAAGTCGGGATGGTTAGTTTATAGCACTAGAATGGATGTTAAAATTGATAGTGTCAGTTTGGGATGAATTGACTCATGTGGTAGAGCGTCGGTCTCCAAATCGGAAGATCCGCGGTTCGAATCCCACAATCGGTAAAATTGTACTATTAGTGATTTTGTCTTGTTCTGATAGGATCAGTGAAACGGCTGATATCGGAGTCCAGGTCTCACCAACGTGCCTCGTGTGTCGTGGCACATGAATTTATCAGGCGTCAGTCCTTGGGCCCGTCCACAATGTAGGCTATATCATGGTGGAATGAACTTCAAGCAACCTAACAAACAAACACACACACGGTGAGGTTTATCAGGCGTCAGTCCTTGGGCCCGTCCACAATGTAGGCTATATCATGGTGGAATGAACTTCAAGCAACCTAACAAACAAACACACACGGTGAGGTTAGTCTGTGCATCTTTGGAGCTCTACCTGTCTTCTTATCGTTATTTACATGTTTTTGCTTATAGCATTGTGTAATCTCTTCTTTTTTGTCGATGGATTTTGCTTACATATTGTTTACATATTAGCCAATAGTCATGCTATCCTTTCTAGATTTTTATTATGCTTTTTTTTTTTTTTTTTTTTTTTTGGCTCAGAGTTTTGCTCAGGCATAGGCTTTTTTGCGTTAATAGGCCATCTAAGAAGCTTCTAGTATTGTTACAAAATAAATTTATTTCTGTAGATATATAATGTCTTTTTTTTGTGAAAGTGCAATCCTACACTTTGTCTTGTTTGCCTTTTCCCACTGCTCTTGTTTCACTTTTTTGCCGTCGCTCAGCCTTGCAATATTCCATGAGTTGAGTTGAGTTGATTTGGTTTAACGTCAAACATCAGCACTATATAGGCTATATTGTGGACGGGCCCCAAGACTGACGTCTGACAACTTTATGTGCTGCCAACACGAGACAGGGCGGGAATGCCATGACTCCTGTCTCAGCCGGTCACATTAAACTGTGCAATAGTCCATGCAATGCTAACAAGAAAAGTGTGTACATTACGTGACTGCACGCAATTTCTGCAGGTCAAAGATGAACTATATACCCCATTCTTAAAAGTTTTTACAATAACATTACATGTATTACTTTGATAAAATCTTTGTTACTTTTCCCCATCCTCCGTCTCCTCTTTGTCACGTTGGCCGCATGTGTAGTCATGTTAAGATTATCAAAGCCGAAAATAGCGCTCGGCCCGTGTTGTTGCTCTGTCAAGCGAACGGAGTGAGTCCATGCTATAAGCTTACTAACATAAAAAACAACAACAAAAAAAACAACAATAGAATGTAATTTGGGCGAGTGCGCATATATTATTTTCTGTGACGGCAGTTCAAATGTAAACTTGGGGTTGAGGGGGGGGTGGCTTACTAACATAAAAAAATCCCCCAAAACAACATAATGTAAATTGGGCGAGTGCGTACATTGTCTGACATTGTGACGTCAGTTTAAATGTCAACTTGGGGGTGGGCGTGGGGGGGGGGAACTAGAAAAAGTGGTAAAGCGTCGATCTCCCAATCTGGAGGGCCCTGGTTCAAAACCCAGTATTGGTCATAAATTTATTTGGCCAACTTTGTTATTTACTGCAACTGGTTAGATCAGTTTCATATAATTGGACCAATTGATGCGGACGTTATCGTATCTCCCTTTCCCAACCCACCCCCTCTTCATGCACTGTCTCAGTGTATCTGTTTGTCAGTACAAAAATGTGTCTGACGGTAATCTTGGGTCCCGTCCACAATATACTCTATATAGTGCTGAAGTTGGGCTCTAAGCATCAACACTTACCTACTTAGTTACTTTGACTTAACTAAGAAATAGTGCGCGCGCTTTCAAAGCCTGACTTGAAATTACAGTTCTTTTCACATTCATAACACTTTCTTCAACCCCTTTTATTCTATTCTTCTCCATGCTTCTATTCCTCATTTTTACCATAATTATGCTTAGTCAAGCAATGTAAAGATTCCTGTATATATCAAAGCTGAAAATAGCGGTAGTCCCTTGTTGTGGCTCCATCAGGCGAAAGAGTGAGTCCATGCAATACTAACAAGCTAAGGACTGACGTCACTAGAGGCCTCTCGTTACAAAAATGCGATGCTAGATTGGGGCGTGTCCTGTCTATCTGTGTGTCTCTGTCTCTGTCTGTCTGTGTGTCTCTGTCTGTCTCTTTCTGAATTCTGAATTTGTCTGTCTGTATGTCTGTCTCTAACTCTCTAACTCTCTCCCTCTCTCTCTCTCTCTCTCTCTCTCTCTCTCTCTTCTTCTTCTTCTTCTTCTTCTTCTTCTTCTTCTTCTTCTTCTGGGTCTTCTTCATCTTTTTCTTCTTCTTCTTTGTTTGTCCTTGCTTCTCTTTTTCTCTTTTTCTCTGTTTTGTATTCTTTCTATCTCACTTATTCTTCTTCACTATATCCCTTTCTCTATCCATTTTTAATTAACTCGTACTTTTCGTGCATTTGCCACACACGTCTCTCTCTCTCGCTCTCTCTGTCTATTTCCTTCCTTCCCTTTTCTCTCTGCACCCCCTCTCTCAGTCTTTATACCTGCTTTAGTTTCATCTTTTGTTTTCTTCTGTCTCGTTATCCTAAGGTATATATTTTATCTCTCTCCTTTTCGATCCACTGTCCTTTCATCGATCATAAAGTAGTTTATTTTTTTTTAGTCTATACAACGACGCCCCACAAAAACAAAAAAACAACACAAAAACACATACAAAATACAACAACAACAACAACTACAACAACAACAACAACAACAACAACAACAACAACAAACAAAAACAACAACAACAACAACGAGGAATCATTAAGGAAATAGATAATCTAAACAGGCATAAAGATGAAAAAAGCTAACCAACAACAACAACAAATACAACAACCCATCAAAACAGCTCTTTTTAACTTTCTCAATAGTGACAGGTGCCTTTTGATGACTTTTTTCCGAACCTTAACACCATGTACGTGTACTCTATAGAAAGAGTGCAACAGAGAGAGAGAGAGAGAGAGAGAGAGAGAGAGAGAGAGAGAGAGAAAGAGAGAGAGAGAGAAAGAGAGAGAGAGAGACTGCGGATCTCTCTTTCCCTCTTTCTCTCTCACTCTCTTATTCTCTCTCAAGCCCTCTTTCACTCTCTCTCTCTCACTTTCTCTCTCTCAATCTCTCTAACTATATTTCACCCTTCTTCACTCTCTATCACTTTCTATCTTACTCTATCTCACACTCTTTCCTACTCTCTCCCTCTCTCTCTAGCACTCATTATATAAAGAATACGTACAGTTTTTAATGTTCGGAAAGAATTTTAAGCACCTGTCACTATTGAAAAAATTATAAAGAGTTGTTTTCTCTCACCCCTCACGTTCTCTCTAAGTCTGTCTCTTTCATTCTCTTTCACACTCTCTCTCTCTCACTTTCTCTCTCTCTCACTTTCACTCTTTCTTACCCTCTCACACTCTCTCTTAAACTCTATCTCTCACCCCTCACTCTCTTTCTTACTGTTTCTCTCTCACTCTCTTTCACTCTCTGTCTCCCTCCTCCCTCACTATCTCTCACACGCACACGCTCCCACTCTCTGACTCTATCTGACTCACTCTCAATCTCACTCGCTCACCCTCTCTCTTACACTCTCGGTTGCCTTTCTCTCCGGGTTTTACGTCTTCTAGATTACACTGAGTGATTCTATACGGGGCCATAAACACCATTTGTTTTTGTTAAACACGGGGATTCACTTAAGAAATCAATAATGAACCTACATGATTGTAGAGCTCTACAAAATCTTATTTTCCATAGGGCGACAGAAAGAGATAGATAGATAG
Source organism: Elysia chlorotica (assembly GCA_003991915.1). Lineage (NCBI taxonomy): Eukaryota > Metazoa > Mollusca > Gastropoda > Plakobranchidae > Elysia > Elysia chlorotica. The sequence goes on along the minus strand of RQTK01000599.1, from coordinate 181,744 downwards.
ATAGATAGATAGATAGATAGATAGATAGATAGATAGATAGATAGATAGATAGATAGATAGATAGATACTCGAAACTCCGGAGTCGCGACAGGCAAGTAATTTTATTATTATTATAGATAGATAGATAGATAGATAGATAGATAGATAGATAGATAGATAGATAGATAGATAGATAGATAGATAGATAGACAGATAGATAGATAGATAGATAGATAGATAGATTGATATACACAATAGAAAGTAGTATACATGTTAGGCCCTTACAATCTAAGCTAAAAACAGAAATTGATGTTATTAAATGTACGCTCGTATGTATCAACGTGTATCTATACTAATTCAAAACGCTGTATCTTCTCCTTATTAATAGGGGAGACCTTGCTCATGTGGTAAAGTGTTGGTATCCAGATTGGAAGGTCCGCAGTTCAAATCCCACGATCCGATTTGTCCCACTTTGCCCGCTGCTGGATAGGTCACTATAATATAAATTTGACCTACTGAGATTGGAGTCGTGGTATCTCTGCTTTTTCTCGTGTGTGGCAGAACGTAAAACTTCAAGACGTCAGTTATGGAGCCCGTCTACATTATAGCCTATATAGTGCTGACGTTGGATGCTAAGCGACACAACAAAAACCATGAAATTCTTTACCAGCAGGATTGTCAACTCAAATTACTAACTCTTCTTTGAGCCTTGTTTATTAGGAACTGCAGTTTAACAACTGAATACCGGTATATACTTTTACTGCAGCTTGAAGTGTGGTTATGATACAGTTTAGGTTACCAGCGAAAGAATAACACTTTGGATTGATAACGAGGCTTCTCGGTAAAGTAACAGCTGAGACAGGAGGCATAATATCCCCGCCTTGTCTCGTATATGCCAGCACATAAAATTGTCAGACGTCAGTACTGGGGCCCGTCCACAAAATAGTATATATAGTGCTGATGTTGGACGTTAAACCGACACAACCAAACCCAACTCCCAGATTAGCAAAGACGTTTTATTTGACAGACCATACGTGGGGACGTAGCTGAAGGAATGTCCAAAGATGTTCCTGGCTGGTTAGATGGGTTTGGTTTGTTGCGAGGCTTTAAAAAACAGGTAGGGTCACCAAAAAAAAAGACAAACATTTAGAACAAAAGCGGGATATACCATTACAAAAATATTAAAGATATTGACCAAATGAATATTACTCACTGAGTATAATTAAGAGCTAACTATGAAAAGAATACACAAAAATAGTTCACTGTAATCAACGCGCTGCTGCAAATCAATCAGTGTAAGAGGACACCATGACTTCTGACTGAGCCGGATCGGACAAACCATACTGATACCTACTAAAACCAATAGAGAACAATGCCGCTAAATCAGAATTTAAAACTGGTGTTCTTTTTTAGACGCACAGAGTCTACCATCCGAACTAAAGTATCACCCAGTTCGATACTACTACTGCCACTACTTCTACAACAACAACAACAACAACAACAACAACAACTACTGCTGCTGCTGCTGCTACTACTACTACTACTACTACTACTACTACTACTACTACTACTACTACTACTACTACTACTACGACTACGACGACGACGACGACGACGACGACGACGACGACGGCGACGACGACGACGACGACGACGACGATGACGACGGCGACTGGCTGAGTTTAGATTTAAACACGGTTCTTCCGTCTTTATAACAGTTTTAGTCATTGGTGCTTTTATCTGAGCAGTGTATTATTATGGGTTCGTTGTAAGATCTACTACCAATCAAAGCCAATTATCGAAGAAAAGTTCTTGATTGGGTCTTTACAAACTATTCAAATGAACTTGTGAAATAGTAAACGCTACGCTAAAAGAAACCTTAGTTTAGTCTATAGATATTACAAAAGAGCGTTTCTTTAGTGCAACGTTTAAAAGAATCAATGAGAAAATAGGAATGGAAGTGTGCTGAAAAAAAGAATTAGCCAACGTATTGTTATGAAATGTCTGCTGAGCTATGGGTTTTTATTTCAACAATATAATACTCCAGTATCAAATATCACCAGATCGAACTTATATCTATAATGTCAGACATCTTATTATTGGATACTATGACATATTAAGCAATTATATGCAATCATGAGCTTGTACTTTAGAGTAAAGCCCCTCCCCCCTTCTTTTTTCATCTTTGATCAATGTAAAATAATTTGATTTGATGGGTCTATGCATGTTCCTTGACACGTGAGTATAAGAACAGAATGTTCATCTTAACATATGTGTTTCATGTTATGACATATCCTTTTGTATTTTAATAGGTAAAGTTATGTTACATCTGCAGATAGAGGTAAAGCTGCCTGGTCATATAAATCTGCTCTTTTAACCGATAAAATATAACACAATATATTTGTTTAATCTGTTTAAAACTAAGTCAAAAGATGACAGAAAATCTTTACGCATGAATTATTCAACTTTTTTCTCTTTAAATCTGGCGGGTTGACATGGTTTAGCTTATAGAATGCGCGCCTTCTAGTTAATGGATCGAGGGTTCAATCCCCATTCAGAATGCATTTTTTCCATAATTCTGAATCTGGTATCTTCCTAAAACAATCTACAATGAATACCATATTCGAGCTCCTTTTTGGAGGAGATAGATTGAGAGATAATAAGAGACAGATAAACAGACAGTCCCTGTTCTACCCTCAAATGCTTTATTCTTCTTCGACCACAATTTGCAAGTCTTTATCATTCTGGACAAATTCTAGGTATCAAGACTTTCCTCCACTTTCTTACTTACTGCCTCCTATCTTTCTCTCTCTCTCTCTCTGTCTTTCTTACTATTGTTCCTATTGAGTTACCTAACCCACCTGTCAATATTAAATTCTCTCACTTTCTCCCCCACTTAACATTGTCTAACAAATCCATCAGATGGAAGACTATCACTCACACCGACAGACTCATAGCCTGAGGAGTTCCCTCTGTTGTCCCCTTGATTGCTAGCGACCCTCGCCTCATCGCTTATCCTATTATACACGACCAGCAGTTCTAATCTTTGAAGAAACAAAACAAAAAAAAATCTTTATGGATTAGGTCATTCTCCAATGCCACTAACTCTTTTGTCGGGACTTAAAAGAAAAAACAAACAAAACAAGCCACGGAGTATTTCTATTGAAGGGATAAGAAGTATCAAGTCATTGAACCCACAAGCGAGAGAAGCTTTTTAGATCTTGTGAAGAGTTGGTTTTCTTCTTTTTTTTGCTTACTTTTTTTTACACACCCACACGTCAGTACCACTTGAGTGACACACCTTCAGTGGATAATTTCCTGCCCGTACAGGCGGCTTCCCCTTGATCTGTCGGCCTGGGGATGTTTTTTCCAACACCACATCCTGCTCAAGAGGCCCTCACAGGACACGGTGACGGGCTCACAAGTTCACGGAAAGCTTTACAACCCCCACCACCCCCTCGTACATTGACCAAGAGGGACCAGTCGCGTGCATATTTATAAACTGCGAGAGTGAGTGTTTTGTTTAATCCTGTTTCACGAGAGGGTGTGCGCTCTCCAAAAGTTTACTGCAATCATGGCGCTGTAAAACCGTAACGAAGACTACAATTTGGGTCGATGACCGTTGGAGACAGGACTACTGTTATCCGCGAACTGTCTCTAAGGCGATAGCGTGTAGTTTACTAAACATTAGTCTTAAGAACTTTCTGCAATATACTATATAGCATTGCTGTTGCAACTCAACGATAAGAAATGTGTAAACATAACACTAAAAAGCACGAACCGAAGAGATATGGTGAATTGAGAAAAGTCGTACTAATGTCGGTATCCACCTACTGTCTCTGAGTTGTAATGCCAGACGTTAGTCATGGGATTCTGCTCAAATAATTATAGCAATACTCTGTAACGGTGGACGTTAAAAAACTATCAAACAAAATAAAAAAAAAATAATAAAGAAGAAAAATGTCGAACTAGACGAGAAAGTTCAAGGGTAGATTTCACAAACATGACGTAGCTTACGTCTTGTCGTAAGCCTTTTTAATTTTATACTGCTACGGCGAGACGTCAGTTACGTACTGTTTGCGCATTCTACACCATATATTCATATTGTTGTTGGTTCAACAAAACCATTGCTTCGTAAAACTTTAAAAAATGGAGAACTCGATTAGATATTTATTGAGTTTCGATTTCAAGAATCACAGGTCCATTCTTGTTTAGCGTATTCTAGAACATTCCTATACGAAGACGGGGCCCCAGATATGTGTAATGGCCTTAGTTGTTCACATTATACTGACACTGACACAAACAGTGGCTCTAGTGAAAAAAGGAGAGTCAGACAGACAATCAGACAATCTCTGTCCTACGCTCACATCATTACTTTATTCTCATTCGACCACGATTTCTAACACTATATTATTCTGCATAAGTTCAAGGTATTATGACCGTTGAGTTATCTAACCCACCTCTTTATATTTTCTGTTGCTTTTTCTCCCACTTTAACTGGTTTCGTAGGTGTCAGTATCATGTGACTGGCTGAGAAAGGAGCCATGGTATCCCCGCCCTGTCTCGTGTGTGGCAGATCTTAAAATTGTCAGACGTCAATCTTGGGGCTCGTCGTCAATATAGCCTATAGAGTACTGACGTTGGACGTTAAACCAACTCAACTCTCCCACGTATCCTTGTTCTAACAAATCCATCACATGGAAGACTATCTCTCACACTGACAGACCAATAGCCCGAGGAATTCTCTCTGTTGTCCTCTTGATTGTCATCCACCCTCTCCTCATCGCCCAGCCTATTACAGGCTATTAGACACGACCAGCAGTTATAATCTTTGAAGAAACAAAACAAAATTTTTTTTATCATGGAATAGGTCATTCTCTAATGCCGCAAACCCTTTTGTCGGGGACTCAAAGAAAACAAAAACAAAAAATTAAAAAAAAAAGCCACGGAGTATTTCGATTGAAGTCTTAAGAAGTATCAAGTCATTGAACCCACAAGCGAGAGAAGCTCTTTAGATCTTGTGAAGAGTATTTTTTTCTTCTTTTTTTTTGCTTTAATTTTTTACACACCCACACAGCAGTACCACTTGAGTGACACACCTTCAGTGGATAATTTCCTGCCCGTACAGGCGGCTTCACTTTGATCTGTCGGCTTGGGGTTGTTTTTTCCAACACCACATCCTGCTCAAGAGGCCCTCACAGGACACGGTGACGGGCTCACAAGTTCACGGAAAGCTTTACACCCCCCTCCCCCATCTCTCATTGATCTAGAGGGACCAGTCGCGTGCATAAAATATTTGAAGCTCTCACTCACAAAACAAATTAGGACAAAGTGCTCTCCCACACGCGAGAGGTTTTCAAATGACGTTAGTACCGCCTGTAAAACTGTAACGAAGACTACAATTTGGGTCGTTGACCGTTGGAGACAGGAGTCCTGGTATCTGCGAACTGTCTCTGAGGCGACTGCATATAGTTTACTAAACGTTAGTTTTAAGAACTATCTGCAATTATTATACTATGTAGCATAGCTGTTGCAACTCGACGATAAGAACCTTGTAAACAAAACACTAAAAAGCGCGAATGGAAGAGATACGGTAGATTGAGCAACATCTTACCAATGTCGGTATCCACATTCTGTGTCTGAGTGGTAACGCCAGACGTTAGATCTAGTCATGGGACCAGTCCCAAGTATAGCATACATTCTACCGAATCAAACAAATTTAAAAAGAAACAAAGAAGAAAAATATCGGAGTAGGAGGAAGAAGTTTAAGGGTAGAATGAACAAACGTAACGTAGCTTACGTCTTGTCGTAAGCCTTCTTATTCTTTTATTGTTACGAAGAGACGTAAGTTACGTACTGTTTGTGCATTCTACTCCAAATATTCATATCGGTGTCGGTTCAACAAAACCATTGCATAATAAAACTTTAAAAAATGGAGCACTCGATTCGTTATTTATTGAGTTTCGATTTCAAGAATCACAGGTCCATTCTTTTTTAGCGTATTCTAAGACGGGACCCCAGATATGTTTTTGCACTTGGTAGGTCACATTTTTCTTACACTGACACGAATAGTGGCTCGATCTACGGAACTCGTGCGTCGAAAGCCGGTACTCTTACCCAGAATTACCAGACCACACACTTGGCGACCTCTTGTCTAGAGAGAGGGGGAAAAAGAAATAGAGAGAAAGGTATATATAGAGAGAAAGACAGAGAAAGAGAGACATAGAGAGAGAGAGAGAAAGAGAAAGAAAGAGAGACAGAGACAGAGAGACGCAAAGAGTTAAAGAGAGAAAGAGAGAGAGAGAGAGAGAGAGAGAGAGAGAGAGAGAGAGAGAGAGAGAGAGAGAAAGACACAGAGAAAGACACAGAGAAAGAGAGAGATAGAGAGAGAAAGAGAGAAAGAGAAAGAGAGATCCAGAGAGAGACAATAAGAGAGATATAGAGAGGGAGATAAAGTTTACTGAGCAGCATCTCCCTCACTCTCTCCGCTCATACTTAAAGATGCAAAGATGTGACAACACGGAAAGAGCAAGGCTTATAAGCAAAAATCACACCGAGTCAAAGGCAAGGTGATGATGAAAGGTCCATCTGGAGACTCTTAGAAGAGCAGTGCGTGCAAAAAATGTTTGTATGCGAAGTCTTTATAATGCTATTATAAAAGATAACAGAATGTTTAATGCTGTTCAAATAGTTTAAGGTCCAACATAGGATCTCAAAAGTTCAGCATAGGAGTCAAGATCTCACCTGTATAATACCCACGACCGTCGCCAGAATAAAGCATTATTATTTTAGTTGTTGGCAAACACGCCATTTTTATAAGATCTAGAAAGGTGCTCTCCGGCGACCTAACATAAAAGTATAAAGATCTTATAATTATGATCACGCTTTGGTCCTTATTTCAAGCTTAACATCTGACTGTGTGGTACCGTTGGGCACTGCGGCCCTGGAGTAGGACATTGGCTCCCGATCCAAAAGGTCCGTGGTTCGAGCCCTGGCGATTTCGCTCCCTACTGGTTGGGTCGGCGTCAGTTTAATAATGTGATAGGCTGAGACAGGAGTTATGCTATCCCCGCCTTGTTTCGTGTGTCGCACCACATAAAAATGTCAGAAGTCTGTCTTGGGGTCCATCCACAATATAGCCTATATTATATAGTGTTGATGATGGACGTTAAACCAACTCAACTCAACTCAACTCTGTGTGGTACCGATTGTTCAGCCCACCATCCTTGTAAGTAGTCTCGTATGGCTATACCTCCACATTCAGTATGTCAATCCAAGATATCAGTCAATAATCGGCAGCCTGAAACTTCCTTGTTGGGGTTGCTTTACACTCTTCTTCCTTCTCCTGTAATCTCCTTCTGACTTCTCAGCCATCTCCATTATATTCTAATAAATAAGTACTCATGTGTCCTTTTTTATTCGCATTTCCCTTAATATGGCTACAGCTCTCATACATGTAGTAAAGGAGACAGTGAGTGAGTTTGTTTTTACGGCACGTCAGAACGGTAATGGCTATATTGTGTCCATGATGTTCTAAGACACTTAATACATTGTACTACTAGTAGCAGTTACTCCTGTAACTCTCTGAGTGGTAAAATAATACAAATTGTGGTAGTATAGGAGGCGAGTGAAGCAAGTGGCTGAGCTTTATTCTCCTGATCGACAGGTGCCGGGTTCAAACCCAAAACCGGGCAAATTTATGTTATTGAATTCCGTCCCCACCACTTGATGGATCAGCGTCAGTTTATTAATGTTTATTTTGGGAATCCTTCCAGTTATTTTAAGGAAACCCTGGCAGAGTGATTGTTGTTGTTGAGTTGGTTTAACGTCGAACGTCTTGGTAGGGTGGCAATTTTAGATCTACATTTAGAATCATGATTACAGCTTGTCCCTAGATTGTACACTCTTGACCCAATTTGATGATCTTGACAAGATTCGATTTGCTATTAGGTAACCTCAATTACTAGCTATATATAGAGACCAGCTTTTCTCCAGTATGTCTTTATAATTTTCTCTCCATGACGATTGTTACAATTACCACGCCCAAAATCATTTCTGAGCTTTAAGACGGTTTATGCGTTTTAAAGCTACCAAAAAACAACAAAAACCCATTATAACGTATCTCATTGATCAACATATCTCATTTCTTTTCACATTTAATATGACAACAACTTCCATACATGTAATATAGGTTATTAGTTAGTTGAGTTGGTTTAACGTCCAACGTCAGCACTATATCGGCTATATTGTGGACGGGCCTCAATACTGACGTCTGAAAAGTTACGCACGAGACAGTGCGGAGATACCATGACTCCTGACTCAGCCACTCACATTGTACTGACATCGACCCAACCAGTTACAGAGGACGAAAATGGACAAATAAATATGCCGATCCACCCTAAGTTTGGCGCCTGGAGTTCTAGACCAGACCAAACAAGTGGCAGAGAGTTAGTGTCCCAATTCGGAGATGCCCTCTTCAAATCCAAGAGGAGGTAAATTTAAATGCTTCCATCTCAACGTTAGGCCACTGATACCATTTATCTAATAGATTCCCGATTCCATCCTCCAATAACGCACTATTTCTATTTGTAATAAAAACATACATCTTATAAAAGTATCCAGCACCTGAATGAGATGAGAGTTAAAAGGGTTAATTTAATATCTATATACAGCAACATTATTACAGCCTGTTACTCAAGCGTACATAATCTATCCAATTTGATGATCTCGACAAGATAAGATTTTCCCATTAGGTAACTTCAATTACCAGTTGTATATATAGACCGCCTTTTCTCCATACCAGTGCGTTTCTCTTTTCATCGCTAAAATTACCTGGTTCAAAACAATCTCTGAACTTTAAGACGGTTAATACATTATTTTGATGTACCCGATAAACTGTGATGTTCGCTTCTAAAAATATTACTTCTGCTCCGAATAAAATTTATATTTAGGGGTTATGGTTTTAGACCGAGGCTCTCAAAAATAGCAGTTAGAAGAGTTAGCTCATTTTTTTTTAATTGTCGCAAAGTAGGCCGAGTAGGCTGAACAAAAAATACTCTCTGACTACCAACCATAAAATAAGTTTGGCAATGACTTATGAGACTAAGATCACTGTTACTCTCATTACACTTAATCGCGTTTAACCCAATCATTTCGGTGACGTGGCTTGTTCGTAAGGAATCCTCGTTTTAGACAAAATCTGTTTATAGAGGCTGAAATCGGCAGGTAGAGAAATCAATGTCTGCTGTTTTTATCGATTTGGTTGCACTAAATCCAAGAGTTCAAAAATAACAGTCAGGGTCATCGAAATAAACAAACATGTGCATTTTGATCCAAAGTGAGCAACATAATTATAATTACATTTGTTAGGCCAATTTAGTTTACATTCTGAGACTAGTTGGCTAGCACGCTAAACAATTAATAATCATTGGATATCATTCTTTCTTCAGTATGATGTGAATTGAAAATAAACGGATCACTTTTTCCATTGCCATGCAAACATAATGTTCACTTCAGTCGATTTGGTGACTGTGTCTGTCATTTTAGGTAGCCTTGCACCGCATGGGGCGTATCTAGATACATAGTACTGCATTTTTAAACACTTTAATGCCTTCTGAAAAGTAATGAAAGTTTTTTTAATTAAAAAAATATTTTAAAAAATGATCGTAAAATTGTAAGATTTTCCCCACTGGTTTTGGCTTTTAAAATATACAAAAAACGTTTAATAGAATAAATTAGCGTCTATTCAAATTAAAGTGTGTCATAAAACTATGAACTCAGCTAAATTGTTATATGAGGGGAATTAGACCAAAAGCTAAACATAGAGAAACTGCTCTATATTTACCCTTTTTTATTTAAAAAAAAAAGATTTTCTCTGGCTCTAGAAAAGATTGGGTTATGATTTAATTACTTCTTAAAGTGCAATTGATGTTACTCTCAGCACACTACAAAATACTATAAAAAATTCTTAATACCGACTTCTGCGTGGTTGCTTCACATAAATTTTGGAAAATATTTCTGTTACTAATGACTTATATTAACAAATATAGATTTGAAAAAAGGGTGCATGTTTCCAAGCATGCAAACATCAATTATGAAAACAGCCTGTCTCTATGGAATTCCAGTCAAGAAAGTATATATGAATTAAACCTACAGTGGGTGCATAAGATCGTATTATTAATAACGAATATTGAAATTGTATCCTACAATATCAGGGAATAAACTTTATTTCGATGTATATTATTTCATCAATATAGGATTTCAAATCGGACATCGTCACTAATAGTGTATTCCGCCTTAACATTTTAACTTGTATGTTATTAGTCTGGATTGCTTTTCAATGCTTTAAGTATTACATATTTTTTTAAAAAGAACGAATTAGAACTCGAAAAAGTTCGTGGTTTTACGAAGCTCCCAGTATTGAACAAAATAGGTTACAGATGTTGAAATTATTTAGCGTTTTTCCCTGTCTTTCTGTCTGACTCTCAGTCTGTCAATCTGCCTGTCTGTCTGTCTGTCTGTCTGTCTGACTCTCAGTCTGTCAGTCAGTAATTCTGTCTGTCTGTCTGTTTGTCTGTCTGTCTGTCTCTCTCTGTCTCTCTCTCTCTCTCTTCACCTCTCTCTAATCCCCTCTCTCTCTCTCTCTCTCTCTCTCTCTCTCTCTCTCACTCTCTCTCTCTCTGTCTTTGTATATTTGCCTATGACTTTCATTGTCTGCATGCATGTGTTTGTCCGCCTTATTGAAATCAATTTTTCTATCAATCTTTCTATGCAAAAACAGTTCTTTAATGTTGAATATGATGTTACCTTGGGTGTTTCTCACTTCTTCCTTACATTTTAATTATACACTCTTATGTGCTTCTTTTTTATATTGCCTGCTCATCTTTTCCTCTCCTCTATTATTCATTTTTGAACAGGAAACATCAGCAGCTAATACTCTTACATGAACCGGATCCATTCTATTTACATTTTTCTTTCACCGTTACCGAACCTTCAATTCCCTTAACCCTATTTCATCTCCAAAAATAGCCTTTCAACTCAGACTTTATCCTATTATTTGTACCCTGAACTGTATTATTTGTTCGACTGCTTAACTTAATTATATGTGCAAATCATATTCTTGTATGACTGATATATTTTGACATGTAATGACATACTTTTTATATAATTATATGTGTTGTTCTTTACTCTGTCATATGTTTTTTGTTATAAATGACATCTCAATGTTTAAAAAGAGCCACGTGCTGAGTTTATTCGTATATGTCGCTCTATGAATAAACTTTTTTTTGATATACTATTATTACTATTATTATCATCATTATTTTTTATTATCACAGCCTCTGTAAGTTTTATTACATGGCAGTAAAGAATACTTTGGTCACATTTTCACGATACACATGCATGTGCACCCCTCATAACTCTGGTGGTGATGTGAGTAGATACAACCATGCTGAAGCAGCTAAATGGGTAGGCGTCATACCAAGAATAATCCTACTTAGGAGTTGTATTGGCTACAGTCTATAGATCTACACATATTTATACACTCAGCATTATTATTAATTTTCATTTTACATGTTGAAAATTTTTTTGGAAACGATGTCTTTCTATACGCATGTTTATTATATTTAACTTTATACACATGCACTCAGTACTTATATTTTATTTTATATGTTAAAATATCTCTATACTATGTCTTCTTTTTATACTGATTAATTTTCATTTTGTTTTAAAAGATGTACGGTTTAATTATATGAAAATGGCAGATTATGTTTTTTCCAATCGAATAAAAATTTCCCTTTCGAATCAATAAAGTTATTCTATAATTTTTATGTATTCTGTATATGTACTTGACGTGCAGACAAGGCTTTCTCTCTACCGGACCCACCCTCCGCACTTTCAAAAGGTACTGGTCATTCCCCTTCTCGTTAGAGCCACACACTACATGTACCAACTTTTGCCTACCCTCATTCCATTATTTTTCATCCCTTCCTGCTTTTATCTGTGTTTCATGAGGGAGGAAACCGTATTGGTCTGCATGACAACAAACAGCTGAACAGATACATTCTTATGAAATATTAATTTAGTTTAAACTGTTATGGACATTGAGGTTCACTGATGAAGGTGACTGCGACATCATTTAGATCCTAATGTCTCAAAATCACTTTTAACTGGATACTGACGAACAAAGAAGTCAAAGGAGAGCAAACTAAACCTGGAGAAAGATAGTAGAGAAGAGTTGTCGAGTTGATTTAACGTCCAACATCATATAGGCTATACTGTGGATGAGCCCCAAGACTGACGTATGGCAATTTAATGTGCTACCACACACGAGTAGTAGAGAAGAACATGAAGGAAAGTTGCATGCTTTGAGACGAAACCCTCTAAACGAAGTCGACATAGATAGAGCTAGTTGGAGACCTGTGCATAAATAATTATGGCTTGGCAGTGTTATTAGTTTCTGAGAGGATTGAGTGAGTAAGTCTGGAATCAACCAGCACGCTATTGCTATTTACAACTTTTTGTTTATATTATTATTATTATCACATCCTCTTTAAATTGTTTACAGGGCAGTAAAGAAGTCACGTTGTCGCCTTGCATATGCATACGCAACCCCCACGACCCTGGTAATGATACCAGCGTAGATACAGGCATGCTTAAGCAATCTAAATGGCTAAAGTAATACCAAGAAAAAACATACTTAAAAGTTGCAATAGTTACTGTCTAAAGAACTACACATATTTATATATTTATATTTTTATGTATATACTCAGCATTATTGTTTCATTTTTTTATGTAAACAAACTGTGTGGATACTATGCCTGTCTATGCAGATATTACTTTTTATATTAATGCATTCAGTACTATTAATTTATTTTATATGTTAAAATATCTCCATATCATGTGTTCTTTTTATACTGATTAAAAATTGTTTTAAGAGATTTACAGTATTTAAGTTATGTGTACGTGTCAGATTATGTTTATGGTAATGGAATGAAATTTCATTTTGGAATCAGCAAAGTTATTTTGTATTCTATATTCTGTATTCTGTCCATGTAGTTGGCGTGCAGGCAAGGTTTTCTCCTTTCTTTTATGTGCTGCCACACACGAGACAAGGCGGGCATACCTCGACTCCTGTCTCAGCCGGTCACATTAAACGGACACCGATCTAACCAGTAGGGAACGAAATGTCTAAGGTTCAAACCCAGACCTTTTGCATCGGAAGCCGATGATCTACGCATGAGCCACCGCGCCCCCAGCAGAGAAGAACATGAAGGAAAGATGCATGTTTTGAGACGAAACCCTCTAAACTAAGTCGACATAAATAGATCTAGTTGGAGACCTGTGCATAAATAATTATGGCTTGGCAGTGTTATTAGTTTGTGAGAGGATTGAGTGAGTAAGTCTGGAATCAACCAGCACGCTATTGCTATTTACAACTTGGTTTTTATATTCTTAAAAACAGTTCTGGATAAATAAATAGCTCTTTAGATCTGAAGTAGCATTGTCAAATCATCCCTCTGCCATCGGAGAACGTCATGACAGATTTCTATCCTCTTTCTTCGGAAATAGGTAATAAAAAGCTGGTCTTACAGAGTCCACAGAGTCTCCCCATCGCCATCAAAGGCGATTCTAGCCAAGTTTCCATATTTTATCTTTGTATACTTAAAACCACCACCCCTTCCTCCGCGCTGGTCCTTTAACCTATAACATTGGCGCCCTATAGTCTACCCCCTCCTCCGCGCTGGTCCTTTAACCTATGACATTGGCGCACTAATAGTCCTAAAGGCTCCCCCCCCCTTCCCCTTCACCCAGACTCACAGAGATAATAATTTTTTTCAGTCTGTAATATTGGCATCCTATCTCTCTGCCCTCAAATGTATTTCTTAGTGACCTACCAGCATCCCTGTATCTTCACTATATTCTTGTCAGATTTTAATCTTATACATTTACCTCAGGAAATAGTTTAAAAATCTCCCAGCATTGGCCTTTCAGCAAGCAGCATTGGCGACCTATCTAGACCTGCCCTCGAAGACACTCTCCATAACAAGTCTCTAGTTTTTTTCCTTGGATGCTTCAAAATTTCTCCAAGCTCTTTCTAATGAACCTGACACCTTCACAACCTACTTGCCCTGGCATCAGCTCAGAGACGATTAGGCAGGTTCCCACTGCTGGTATCGGCTGTCAACAATGGCAAAACTTAACAGGCCTTTCCTCACCCTAGTAAGTCTAGCTTCGTTCTTTGGATGCTTTAAAAAATCTCCAAGCACTATCTAATCAACATGTCACCTTGACAAACCTACCTGCCTACCTCCCTTGTCATCAGCTCAGAGACGGTTATAGGCAGGTTTCCAGTGCTGGTATCGGCTGTCAACAAAAGCCTGAGCTGATTTCTTCACATCAAGCTAAGCTCAACAGGCCTTTCCACTCCCGCCTCTTTCTTTGGATGCTTTAAAAATGTCCAAGCACTTTCTAATGAACCTGTCACCTTGACAACCTACCTGCCTGTCTCCCTGTCATCATCTCAGATACGATTAGAGGCAGGTACTGGTTTCAGCTGTCAACAATGGCCTGACCTGCCTTCTTTACACCAAGTTAAGCCCAACAGGCTTTTTCACTCCCAAACAAGTCTCTAGATGCTTAAAAATTCTCCAAGCGCTTTCTAATCACCATGTTACCTTGACAACCTACCTGCCCTATCATCAATTAAGAGATCACCATAGGCACATGTTCCCAGAGCTGGTATCGACTTTCAACAATGGCCTGGGCTGCCCTTTTCACATGAAGCTAAGCTCAACAGGCCTTTTCACTCACGAGTAAGTCTAGCTTCTTTCTTTATATGCTTTAAAAAATACCAAGCACTTTCTAATGAACATGTCACCTTGACAACCTACCTGCCTGTCTCCCTGGCATCAGCTTACAGATACGATTAGAGGCAGGTACTGGTTTCAGCTGTCAACAATGGCCTGACCTGCCTTCTTTACACCAAGTTAAGCCCAACAGGCTTTTTCACTCCCAAACAAGTCTCTAGATTCTTTCTTTGGATGCTTTAAAAATATCCAAGCACTTTCTAATGAACCTGTCACCTTGACAACCTACCTGCCTGTCTCCCTGTCATCAGTTCAGAGACCATTATAGACAGGTACAGGTATCGACTTTCTCCCTGACAACATGCCTCATCAGTTTAGATACGATTAGAGGAACAGGTTTCCAGTGCCAGTATCGACTGTCAACAATGGCCTGGGCTGATATCTTCAAAGTTAAGCTCAATAAACCTTTCCACTCCATAGAAAGTCTCTAGTTTCTTCCTTTGGATGCTTTAAAAAATCGCCTAGCGCTTTCTAATGAAACTGCCACCTTGACATCAGCTTACAGAGACGATTAGAGGCAGGTACTGGTATCGGCTGTCAACAATGTCCTGAGCTGCCCTCTTTACACCAAGTTAAGCCCAACAGGCTTTTTCACTCCCAAACAAGTCTCTAGATTCTTTTCTCGGATGCTTTAAAAATATCCAAGCACTTTCTAATGAACATGTTACCTTGACAACCTACCTCCCCTTAAGATGATGACAGGGAGACAGGCAGGTAGGTTGTCAAGGTGACATGTTCATTAGAGTGAAAAGGCTTATTGAGCTTAACTTTCAAGAGCGCATGTCGGGCCATTGTTGACAGCCGATACCAGCACTGGGAACATGTGCTTAAAATCGTCTGAGGTTCGTTGTCAAAGTAACATGTTGATTAGAAAGCGCTTGGAGATTTTTTAAGCATCCGAGCAAAGAATCTAGAGACTTGTTTGGGAGTGAAAAAGCCTATTGGGCTTAACTTGGTGTAAAGAAGGCAGGTCAGGCCATTGTTGACAGTCGATACCTGTACCTGTCTCTAATCGTCTCTGTAAGCTGATGCCAGGGAGACAGGCAGGTACGTTGTCAAGGTGACATGTTAATTAGAAAGTTCTTAGATATTTTTAAAGCATCCGAACACAGAATCTAGAGACTTGTTTGGGAGTGAAAAAGCCTGTTGGGCTTAACTTTGTGTGGAGAGAGCATGTCAGGCCAATGTTGACATTCGATACCAGAACTTGGAACCTATGCCTATAAACGTCTCTGAACTGGTGAGAGGGAGGAAGAGAGGTAGGTTGTCAAGCTGACAGTGTGATTAGAAAGTGCTTGGACATTTTTTTAAACATCCAAAGAAAATAATCTAGAGATTTGTTATGGAGTAGAAAGGCCTATTTAGCTTAACTTTTAAGAGGGTAGGTCAGGCCATTGTTGACAGCTGAAACCAGTACCTGCCTCTAATCGTATTTGAGATGATGACGGGGAGACAGGTATGTAGGTTGTCAAGGTGACAAGTTCATTAGAAACTGCTTGGACATTTTCTAAATCATCCAAAGAAATAGGCGGGAGTGGAAAGGCCTGTTGAGCTTAACTTGGTGTGAAAGCATGTCTGGTCATTGTTGAGACAGCCGATACCAGTACTCGGATCCTGTGCCTATAACCGTCTCTGAGCTGATGACAAGGGAGGTAGGCAGGTAGGTTCGTCAAGGTGACATGTTGATTAGATAGCGTGCCTGTCTCCCTGTCATCATCTTAGATACGATTAGAGGCAGGTACAGGTATCGGCTGTCAGTACTGACCAGACCTGCCCTATTCAAACCAAGTTAAGCTCAACAGGCCTTTCCACTACCGCCTCTTTAAAAACATCCAAGCACTTTCTTATCAACCTTTCACCTTGACAACTTGCATCCCTTGTCAACATCTCGGAGACGATTACAGGCAGGTTCTGGTATCGACTGTCAACAATGGCCTGACCTACCCTCTTCAAAGTTATGCTCAATAGACCTTTCTACTCCAAAACAAGTCTCTAGATTCTATGCTCGGATGCTTTAAAAAATCTCAACGCACTCTATAACCAACATGTTACCTTGACAATCTACCTGCCTGTCTCTCTGGCATCAGCTTACAGAAACGATTACAGGCAGGTACTGGTATCGGCTGTCAACACTGACCAGACCTGTCCTATTCAAACTAAGTTAAGCTCAACAGACCTTCCAAGTGTCGACATCATCTCAATACCTTTGCAAAGATGGCATTATATTAGCAAAAGCTTTGCTCGGTACAAAATGGCTATTAACATGTCTCTTAACTGACAAAATGCTAACGAAATTAATATGTTTACCTTTCAGCTTCTACCATCTTCAACCATCGCTATCAGACAATACACTCACATTCAACTAGCTTTATCTGCTAATTTTTTTACGCAAAGAAGACAAATACTCTAGTGAGAGGTAATTTTCGCTCAGAATCCGAAAAGCAGGACATTATATTTATGATGCCTGGTCGTATGGAAAGAAATCAATAAGTATTAAGGAGATTACGGTTTCTCAGGAGAACCAAATGCTGAGGCCACTCTGCCCGAACTCTGCCTCAAAATGAGGAAATGGCCAAGCCTATATCCCATTATGTTATTTCCGAGGTTTTCAATTACTTACACTAGCTGGGAAGATTCTGATATTTCGATATGGAGACATACTGATCTTTGGTGGGTTCATAACAAGAACTAGAACCATTCATTCATTTTTTTTTTCAAAGGAAGCGTTGCTTGTTTTATATCTATGTTATGTGCTACGCTGAGGGCAATGTGACTTTGAGACTATTGATTACCTTAAAACATAAAACATAATAAGTTCACTGCTATAAAAATAATGTTCTTTTCTAAACAGTATCACTTGGACAGTTTTTGGACAGAAATACAACCTTCCTCGTCAAAAGTTGTTTCACCTTGAAAATTCATAAAACTAACACCCATTATTGTGAATGATCAACAAACATTATTGTGAGGAAAAAGAAGAACAAAAACCTTACAATGTGAGCAATTCGCAATGATTTTTTAGTTCTTGTAGATATTATTATATCTTTTTTTCTATCTTGATTCAAAAAAGCAAAATATACTCTATGACACCTCAAGATCAATGCAGGGTCAGTGTTATCAAGCTAGCCCTCAATATTTCCCTTTGTACAACAACACCGTTTTTTCAATAGTAAATTGGCTAAATAAATCATTTCTCACACTTTTTATCTTCCTTTAAATAACTTCTTATTGCGCTTCTTCGGTATATCTCTCTGTCTCTATATATCTATCTCTCTTTCTCTTTATTTCGTTGTCACACGCACACACACAAGACACACTCATACCCCAAACAATCCAGGAAGGAATTCTCAGAGAAATTTTAACTATACTTAAAAATAAACAACATGTCAATCCACATTTCGCATACGACGTGTACAATTTATTTTCAAACACCTTTATAATACTGTACAAAATGACCAAGACGTGAGAGAGTGCCCACAGTGCTCCTTGTCACATCACACATGAACGTTACAAGCTAAGCTTTGTTAGAAACAAATACCCCGAGTTTTTGACATTGTGTACTATTATTAGGAATATAACTAAAAAAAAACAATACCCCCCCCAAAAAAAAAAAAACAACAAACAAAAAACAAACAACAAAAATCAACAAAACAAAGCAAAAACAAACCAAAACGAAAAACAACGACAATAACAACATCATCATCAACAACAACAACAAGAACAAGAACAACAACAACAACAACAACAACAAAAACAACAACAACAACAACGACAACAACAACAACAACAACAACAAACGAACAAACAGGTATACGTCTATGTGACAAAGGTTGCTATGGAGGAAACCTTATAATTATAAAGATGCGTGCAAAAACTATTTAATCTAATTTTGTGGTAAAAAATGTAATGCTCTTAACCAAGGAGAAAAGAAATATTACCCTGTACATTGTACTGATACGAATAGCTTAAGCTCAAAGGTGAACATTATTAAGGGTCTAGATATATACATAGTAATGTTTCGAATCAATCTTCAGGAGAAAGAGAAGGTCGAAGCTTAGAGCGCGTGATTTCTATTATTATTTAAAGGTTGCCGGTTCAAATCCTACCGCTCGGAATCCGATATGCACGTGCATGAATGACAACTCAGGGAATTACTGACGTCTACTCGATGTTATTGAAGTCCTGAAAAACCGACATAGACTCTTACTCTGCTTTATCAGAAAAATTGATAAATATGATATGGATATGATAAATTTGGACTAGCAATGACAGACTAATATCTTGGATAGACAGACGAGTTGAGTTGGTTTAACGTCCAACATCAGCACTATGTAGGCTATATTGTGGACGGGCCCCAAGACTGACGTCAGACAGTCGTATGTGCTGCCACACACGAGACAGGGCGGGGATATCTTGACTTCTGTCTCAGCTGGTCACATTAAAACTGACACCGACCCAACCAGTAGGGAGTGAAATCTCCGGGGCTTGAACCACGGACCTTTTGCTCTGGAAGTCGATGTTTATACCCCAGGGCCACCGCGCCAACCTCAGAGAATCACTAAGTCTACTCAGTGTTATGAAAGTACTGAAAACTAAACGAGAAATAGTATTTTACTCGTACACTGCACTATTACCAAAATTGTTGAAGGATATGAAAGAATTCAAGCTGGCATTGACAAGCTAACATCTTGCCTATGTGATTGGGAGATCGAACCTAGGATCTCGAGAAAGAATCTGACTGAGCTACTCCGCTATCCTGCCACCTACGATGTTCTTTACGTATATTTACACTCTGCCACAGATCAACATTGTAGATAAAGGAAGAAATATAAATTAAACCGCTATGAAAGTGAGTCTTGCGTGTAGTAAAAAGTCTGACGATGACAAGCTAACATCTTGGATTGACAGTATAAATGTGGAGGTGTAGCCATACAATATACAACTTCGCCCTTGAAAGAACATGCAATATTAAATGAACGGATACATTAATACAACGTGAAGTCAAATAAATTATAATAATAAAGAAAACATTGCACGTATTATACCCAATAAGTCGCTTAGTCGATCTACGGAGATAATAATGGAACCTGGTTTAATCTTTGATGTTTTTAATAGTCACGCAATGATTTTTATCTTAAGCCGAAACGTAAATTTCGTTTTACAGATGCAAATAATTATGTAATCTTACATGCGATTACGAAATTTTGTAGGAAAAAAAAGTCAAAGCCCTGTGATTATTTTTTAAAGCTGAAGCTCAAGTGTTGGTTGGACAAAATCCAGTTACTTTTCTGTTTTGATAAAAAATAACAACAACAAATAAACGAAGTGTCATGTTTATTAGAGCTTGAAAGCAAATCTTAAATCACACATCTAGGCTAATTATCGAATCTGCGCACTCAATTTCCCAATCTGATTGAATCATCTTTCGCCTCTTCTCCAAGCGATGGAAATGACAAGTAATTAAACAGAATTAATCACGCCATTGAATTTTCTTTTAATTAAAAAAAAATTAAGTTCTTAGATTTGTTAAAAAATTCCAAACTCTATTGATGATAACAAAAGTTCTATATCGGTACATAAAAAACAGACACAAATTCTTTGTGTGATAAAAATTAGGCCCTGTGATTATTTTCTTAAGCAACAGCGTGAAGGTGCCGACTAGAGAAAATAATTAAAACCTGTCTCTTTCATAAAAAAAAACAACAGGCAAAACGCATGGAATAATTATAAGAGTTTTAAAGCAAACCTTGTAATCACATTAATTTTTAGGCTAATTATCAATTCTACGCAATCTTAAGAGTTCAATTACGCAATCTGATGTTTTCATCTTTCCCCTTTTCTGTAAGCGGTGGAGTTGACAAGTAATTAAATAGAATTAAAGACGCCATTGGTTTAAAATAAATGGCTTAATGTAATAGCTTGGACATTTTCTTTTAATAAAAAAGTGTTATTAAGAACCTTGCGCACGCCTATTTTTCCACAATTTTTGTAGTTGGCCAATAATTGTTATTGAAATTTTACAGCCATAATATTATTTTAAATACACTAATTTTTATTTCCGAAGCTTTCTGAGTCAAAGCGAGACAGGCTTCGCTATTTCTAGGATTATGACATGTTTTTTTCAGATTTGTTTTCTCTTCTTTAAAAAAAATTCCCATAATTATGTCATTACATTTTTTAATTTAATGGCGCAAAATGACGTTTACACTTTAGGAAGGCTCCGAGCCCACACCCCTAGAATGACAATTATCTAATTTTGTGTTAATGATTTAAATGCAAAAAACTACATGTTACAGATGAGATGAATACTAAAGTTTTTGTGACTAAGGTAAAATATAATGACAAATTGGGAGGGCTCTATCCTCAAATGAATAGGTTTGTAAAAATCTAGTTTGTTTATTGATTGTTTCACTGCAAATGTGTTAGGAGATTTAGTGAAGTAACGTTTACTTTAAATAGATTTTTTTAGATCTATAAAATAACACCTCGATAGTTTAGCTCGTATACAGAAATATAGCCGTTAAATCATTTTACTCCCCTAAATTGCGTTAGAAACGTATGGGACCACACGCGATCTATCTTATTTATAAAGACACGAGATGTTTACATCTATGCCTAGCAAAGAAAACTGCCCGACGTCAGTAAAACCAAAGCTGTGTTAATTCCATGAATGGGGTCTTGGATATCCCAAACGAACCAAATATCGGTTGCGTCAGTGCTTCGCCTAGGTAGATAACTAAAAGGTGAACGTTGTTGCTTAGGGTACAACCTCAAGACTATATAGGTTATAATGTGGACGGACCACAAGACTAACGTTTGACAAGTTTACCTGCTGCCACACAGAGACAGTGCGGGAATATCATTACTCTACCTCAGCCGCTCACATAAAACTGACACCGACCTAGCCAGTAGTGGAACGAGTCGCCAGAGCAGGACTCGAACCAGGGACCTCGTGCGTCGAAAGCCTATGCTCTCCCTGGGCTACCCCCCCCTTTCCTTACCCTTCGGCTAGGTAGAACACAGCCAACTTAATCAGCCGACCTTTTATTTAGGCTGTCTCTAATTAGGGCAATTCCATTCGATTACATGGTTAATTAATTTCGTTGAAATTTATTCTTTGATATTTTAAGTGTATAATTTCTGTATTTTAAACCCGTTTTGAAGTTGGTTGATGAAGTTACACGCTTTCTGTTTACTAAGGCTTTTTATCTCCTAGATTATTATTATGATTATTAGTATCTTTTTTTCTAAGTATAAAAAGCGTAAATTCATGTAGAATAGAATAATATCTTGCTTTCCATGCAATAATTAGCCTATCATGTTTCATTTGTGCTTAATAGAACATACTACTTTACATGTCTTTAAAGTACAAGTAAATTTTTATCTTATCCTATTTTAGTTGCGATTATAGTTTCTGTGCTATTTATCTTAATAAAAACAGTATTCTTTTTTCATCCAACAGTAAGGGGCGCGGTGGCCCAGGGGTAGAACATCGGCTTCCGACGCAAAAGGTCCCGAGTTCTAATCCTGGCGGTTGCGTTCCCTACTGGTTGGGTCGGTGTCAGTATAATGTGACCGGCTGAGACAGGAGTCATGGTATCCCCGCCCTGTCTCGTACAATTGTCAGACGTCCTTCTGGGGTCCCTTCTACAATATAGCCTATATAGTGCTGATGTTGGACGTTAAAACCAACTTAACTCAACTCATTCATCTAACAACCCTGCCCGTCACCGCCCTGATGAGCTATACTCAGTCTGAAAATCTATTTTCTGGTCGCGAATGTCTGTATTGGAAGTCCGCTCATCGCTCTTTGGTCTCCACAATTAGCCTGATCTGAAATTTCACAGCTGCATGCACTTTTAAACACGGAGATAATTCTGCTCAATTGATTAAAGAAAAAAAATTATTACGCTAGTAACGAGAGACGGAGAAAACTTGTGGTGACCTTATTGATCTTACTTCTAACTATATTTATATCCCTCCAATCAAGAAATGAATGGAAAAATATCTAATAATGAATGTTTGTCACGCGCTTTTCTCATTATGGAAAAAATCAACTTCATTTTTTTGACTTTTTATGATTAAATTTTGAATTTTTAAGTTTTATATTCAGAGAGAGAGAGAGAGAGAGAGAGAGAGAGAGAGAAGTTAGAGAAAGAATTTGTAATGGAATGTTTTCGTTCGAAACGGTATTAATATACCATTATGAGAGAGAAAGAGAGAGAGAGAAACAGAGACATCAGACAGAGAGAGAAACAGAGACATCAGACAGAGAGAGAGACATAGAGAGATAAATAAAGAGTGAGAGAATGAGAGACAGAGAATAGAAAGAGGTGAACTTATAACTTACATCAATAAAACATTAATCGAATTACCTCTGAACATGTTTAGAAATAATAAATGAGTTGGAAGTAGTAGGAACCAAAATAAAACTGTAACCGATTTTTTCGATCGAAACGTTATGAATATACATGATCTTTGTGTATGTTGCAAAATCCCCACCTAAATAATTCGTTTTATACTATGTGCATAGATAACGTTAATTATAAAATCAGCCACAAATAGCCGTTGTTTCAAAGGCTCTGGTTTAATCAATCTTAAGCTCTAGAAAAAAAATTCCGTTTGCTATTAGATAAAACCATTTCTTGTTTTTTTACAGAAATAGCAAAGCTGAACCAGAGACACTATATTTAGCGAGACATCGCACGAAAATAGCTCACAATGTTATTGATATGGGGAGCTAGCGTGACGCGTGCTCACTCTATTTCTTTCAAAAAATTAAGGCGGTTAAGTAATGTTAAGACTGAGTTTTTACAAAGGCTTACAGAAGGAAGGAGACGCCTTATTTATCATAACCCATAAACGCAAAATTCTTCCCCTTGAAACCTATGACTATTTCGCCTTCTATGGTAGTACTTTATGAAGAAAAAAATGCCTGCAATACAATCAAGGAGAAAAACCGTAGGGGCTGCCCAATTGTTTCTATGGTTTTATTTTACTGGCAACTTCTTTTTACTACCAGAGAGTGTAAAAAAAAGAGAGGTTTCACAGGTAGGACTTTGTGTATGTGGGTCGAGATATGTAAGGCGGTTAATTCCTTCTTTAAATCTTACTAAAACTCCTATACTGGTTGGGTCGGTGTTAGTATAGTGTGACCGGCTGAGACAGAGAAGTCATGGTGTTCCCACCTTGTCTTGTGTGTGGCAGCACAAAAAATTGTCAAACATCAATCTTGGGGCCCGTCCAAAATATAGCACATATAGTGTTGATGTTGGACGTTAAACCAACTCAACAAACAACTCAACAGTAAAACTGAAGAGTGATCAACCGTCTTAATTCCAACAAAGAAATAGAATGAGCACGCCTCACGCTAGCTCACTGTATAAATAGCACTGTGATCTCTTTTGGTGAAACGTCTCACTAAATCTATAGTCTCTGATCTGTTACTAATCCAAGAAGTTGGGATCTACAGTGCACATTGATCTCTGTGCCCTGGGGCCTGGTCAGAAAGGGTACCCCCTGGTGGACTAACTAGTTAGGTACGATAGGGAGAAGATAGCATCGCCGAAATCACAAACACTGATGCAGGGACCCGATAGCTGTATTGATTTTTACCAAGTCTGAAAGGGTGGGAGGAGAGAGAGAGAGAGAGAGAGAGAGAAAGAGAGAGAGAGAGAGAGAGAGAGAGAGAGAGAGAGAGAGAGAGAGAGAGAGAGAGAGAGAGAAAGAAGCCATTTACCTATACTCTCTCAAGATCTCAAGCTGCCAACCGAACCACTCATCATAATCGTGAAACTTCAGGCCAAAAAAAGTGTAAGAAAATTCCTTACTAATCTCATTTTGGCGTAAAATTGGCAGAAACCCCGCTCTTTCCCCAATCTCTCTTTTCCAACCAAAACCATCTCTTATCTAATTTGTTTGGCCAGTTTGGATCGCCTATCTCATTTCTTACCCCTTACCCCGTTTACTCTCGCTCCATGTAGGGCTGGGAATCCCCGTTGATCTACGCAGGGCGTCGGGTTTCACCCTGGGAAATGGATATCTCACGCCCAATGCTTTATTTATTTATCAATTTGCCGCACCATGGTCGCATTTCGCCGCATCTTTTATGCCGTTCGGTGCGGGCAGTGAATATATCAATCATGGTAATGAAAATTACTGCTGGCCTAGGGTGTACTTTCAGTTCCTAGAGGTTTGATTTGGTGTGATTTTTTTTCTAGTTTTCAAATCAATTTGTCGATGATCTTCACTATTGTAAGGCAGGGAGCTAGTTAGAAAAGTGGTTAGAGATAATTCTTGTTCCTTTCTTCAAATCAATTTGTAGTTTGTTATCTTAACTATGAGTGGGGGCTATTTAGAAAAATGGTTATGGACAATGGTCAATTTTCCCCCCCCCCCCCCCTTTTCTTCAGACCAATTTGAAGTTGGTAATCATAACTATAGATATAAGCTGATCAGAAAAGTGGCAGGCAATAATTCGTTTTCCTTTATTCAAATCAATGTGTAGATGATTATCTTCACTTTAAAAGAGGGCTAGCGAGAAAAGCGAATAGAGATGAGTGTTCTTCCTTTCTCCAAACCAATTTGTAGTCGGTTATCCTAACAAAATTATTCAGAAGCTAGTGAGGAGAAATGTGGTAAGAAATATTTTTTCTACCTCAAAATCCGTTAATCTGTAATCAGCCTTTTAACGGTAAGTTGAAGCTAGTGACGAGAGTGGTCAGCGATAATGCCTCCCCCCTCTTTTTCCTTGGTCAAATCAGATTGTAGTTGGTTGTTTTAACAATAGCATAAGTGTGAGCCAGTTTAAACAGCAGTTAGCGATGATTCCTGTTCGTTTCTCAAAATCAATTTGTAGTTTTTTGTTTTAAATATGAGCCGGCGGCTATTTAGAAAAGTGGGTATAGACAATTATCCTGTTAACCCCTTTTCTTTTCAAGTAAATTTGTAGTTGGTTTTTCTTAACTACAGATGAGCTGGTCAGAGAAGTAACAGGCAATAATTTCTTTTTTCTTTCTCCAAATCAATTTGTAGACGGTAATCTTTACTTTAAATGAGGGCTAGTGAGAAAAGTGGAGAGAAATTATTTTTGTTCATTTGTCCAAATCAATTTGTATTCGGTTATCATAAAAATATATGGGAGCTTGTGAGAGGAAATGTGTCTACCAATATTTTTCCGACCTGGAAATTCGTTAATATGGAGTCAGTATCTAAACGATAAATTGGAGTTAACTGTAAAAGTGGTCAGTGATAATTCTTCTCCCCTCCCCTTTTTTAAATCAATTGTGATTGGTTGTTTTAACAATAGTATAAGTAGGAGATATTCGAAAGAGTGGTTGTCGATGATAGCTGTTCCTTTCTTCAAATCAATTTGTAGTTTCTTATCTCAACTATGAGTGGGAGCTATTTAGAAAAGTGGGTATAGACAATTCTCCTGTTAACCCCTTTTCTTTTCAGATCAATTTTCTATTTGGTTATCTTAACTATAGATACGAGCTGATCAGAGAAGTGGTAGGCAATAATTATTCTTCCTTTCTCCAAATCAATTTGCAGTGAGTTATCGTAACTATAAGTGAGAGCTTTCTAGACGAGTGGTTAGTAACAATTCATCCCCCCCCCCCTTTCGCCCCTTTTCTTTTCAGGTCAATTTTCAATTTGTATTTGGTTATCTTAACTATAGATAGGAGCTAGTCAAAGAAGTGGTAAGCAAAACATGTACTTCTTTTTCCTTTCTCCAAATCAATTTGCAGGTAGTTATTTTAACTATAAGTGGGAGCTATTTATAAATGTGGCCAGACAACATTATACTCTTCCCCTCGACCTCTTTTCTTTGCCGGTCAATCTGTAGTTAGTTATCTTAACTTCAGGTGGCGCGAGTAAGAGATAATTCTTGTTCCTTTCTACAAATCAATTCGTAGTCAGTTATCTTAATTATGAATGGACGCTAGTGAAAGAAGAGGTAATCGACAAATATCCTGCCCCCCCTTTCCCTTATTGCAAATCAGGAGTCCATTATTTTAACTATCAGTAGGGGCTTCTGAGAAAAGAGGTAAGCAATAATACTTTTGTCTTCATTAACAAATCAATGTGTACTCGTTTATCTAAAACTACAGCTGGGGAAATTTGTTTAGCGCTGATTTTTTTTCCTTTCTCCAAATCAATGTGTAGTCAGATAGCTTAATTATTTATGTGACTAGTGGAAAACTGGCCTGCGATATTTCTTTTCTTTCCTTCAAATCAAATTGTGGTCGGTTATCCTAAATAAAACACCGAGCTAGTCAGAAAATTAGTAAGAGGTTATTCTTTTCCTTCCCTTAATTTTATGGTAGTCGATTATCTTAACTATAATATAAAATGGGGGCTAGAAAGAAAAGTGTTTAATGATAATTCTCTTAATCCCCGCTTTCAAATAAATATCTGACCTTTTATTTGAACTAGTATATAAATGGGAGATAGTAGTGGAAAAACTGTTGAACAATAATTCTTTTTCCGTCCTTCAAATCAAGTTGTAGCTAGTTATCTTAACTACACGAGGGAGCTATTAATAAAAGTGGTTGTCGATACCCCCTCCCCCTCCGCCATTTTTACTTTCAAAGTTAATTTGTAGTCAGTTACTTTAACTATAAGTGGAAGTTAGTGAACAAAATGTGGTCAGGAGTAATTACTTTTTCTTCGTTGAAATCAATTTATCCTAAATAGAGGCTAGAGTAAGAAAAAAAATGTGTTGTACTTATGATTGCGTTATAAATCAGCATTTAAAAATGCTTTTAAATTTAATTTTAGAAATCAATGCATCTTGGTTATTTGTAAGAAACCAATAGTATAATTTTTTTTAAATATAGTGTTTAAATAAGGAGAAACATATTACGCCGTTTTGGATGGGCGCCAAGACTGACGTCACATGAGACAGGGCGGGATGACCTGGACTCCAGGTCACATTAAACTGACATCGTGTATTTAAAAATGCTCGACGGAACAGTTCAAAGAGTAATAACTTTTTTAATGTTTGCTATAACACGTTGGTAATGATATTTTGAAGTTTTAATTTTAAGGACCATTAACTCGGCAAACAAAATTTATGGAGTGTGACTCAAAGAATGGGGGCGAATAGTTTCGATCTAGCTGTGAGCATTTGGTTTTCAAAGTATTCAGGACCAGTTTTTCTCGTATCAACTACTCAACTGGAATTTACTCACTAAATTAATTTTAGACTTCTCGTCATCTCAGACGTAGAGTGTCCTATATCGTTTCCAAAATACTAAAGATTTAGACGAGTTTAAAATGAGATAGGATATTTATACAACTTAGGTGACGTTCTGTTAAGTATCCGGAGTAATCAGAGATCTTGCGATAACAATTCCTACAACGAAAACGAAGACGATGAATAAAGAAATCTGTTCCGGCGTCCAATCATATCTCTACCTTAGACTTGCTGAGCCAATGAGCGATCAAGAAAGTCCCATGTGACATGGGATGTAATTATGTCATCCGTTTTCGTCGGGTATATCGCAAAGTCTGTACTAGAGCCCAGAGAGACCTCAGGTCTGTGTTTGCTCTGGGCCCAGACTGAGTTAGCTGTTTGGACTCCGACTCTCAGAGTACCGAGTGGTTTCGCAAGCCCAACCCCTGATAACAAAAGGGTGATATCGCGTGAAGAGGCGCGTGTTTGCTCACCACTTTACAGAGACGCTTTGACCATAATCAGCGCCGACAGCCCTCACACGTTGTGTGTCCTTGAGAGAGAGAGAGAGAGAGAGAGAGAGAGAGAGAGAGAGAGAGAGAGAGAGAGAGAGAGAGAGAGAGAGAGAGAGAGAGAGAGAGAGAAGAGAGAGAGAGAGAGAAAGAGAGAGAGAGAGAGAGAGAGAGAGGGAAAGCGGGAGAGAGCGATGAGGTGAGAGGGTGAGTTTGGTAGAAAAAGAGACTAGGTAGAAGCCGTAAAGAAAAAGACAAGATGCATGGTAATTGATAGTCTTTTCACATAGTTTCTATGAGAGAGAGAGATAGAAAGACAAATGGAAATAGAGTGATAGAGAAATGAAGAGAGATGGAAGGAGAGGGAAAGTTAGGTAGAAAAATAGACTAGGCGAGGAAGCAGAACATACAGAAAGACAAAGACAAAGACATAGACAAAGACACACGATAACTGACAACCTTCTCACGTTGTACTCTGCGGCCTTTCCGCAAATTGACTTGAGTAAAGTTGGTTTAACGTCCAACGGCTGATGAGGGCTACGGTGATAGGACAGTGGTAGATGTGGATACTGGTAGTTGTAGTAGTTGAGTTGGTCTAACATCCAACGTCAGCACAGCATAAGATATATTGTGGATGGGCCCCAAGACTGACGTCTGACAATTTTATGTTCTGCCACACAGGAGACAGGTCCGGGATACCATGACTCCTGTGTCGGTAGGTCCCATTAAACAGACACCGCCCCAACCAGTAGGCAGTGCAATCGCCAGGGCTCGAACCACGGACCTTTTGTGTTGGAAGCCGATGTTGTACCCCAGAGCCATCGCACCCCCAGAAGAGACAGATTGCGAAGCGAAGTGTTCATAGATCAAAGAACACCCTTAAACAACAAGCTTCCCTTCCTTATCGGATGAAGAGGTCTTTGCTCACCGATTTACAGGGTCGCCTTGACCATATTAATCAGCTCTGACAGCCTTCACACATTTTGATTCGCGGCCCATCCACATTTATTTGAGTTCGCAATCGGAGGTTTAACATAATTTTCTTTGACGTTACTTTTGTTTTGTTTTGAACAATGTCAATAGCCCATAAAGGTTGTTATTTGTGCATTGTCTACGACTTTTCCTTGATCAGAATCTAGAATTGTCAAGTTAAGATAAAACCATTCATTGTGCACATAATGCAGAAAAGACTTACTTAAAAACTATAAAGAACGAAATGAAATTCTAAAACACTTACTACAAAAGGTTGAAACAACTCAACTATGCGCCAAACGCATCGTTTAAAAGGTTTGTGTGGTGAAAAATGACTTTGTCGCCAATGCAGGACGATCCACCACTTAATAGTATGAACTAATTATTCTTTATTTTTGTCTTTACTTGTTTGTTATCTCTCTCACTGATGTTGGTTTGTTGCCAGCTCATGTAGACAGTTGAGTTGAGTTGGTTTTTAGCGTCTAACATCACCACTATATAGGTTATATCGTGGACGGGCCCCAAGACTGGCGTCTGACAATTTTATGTGCTGCCACACACGAGACTGGACGGGGATGCCACGACTTCTGTCTCCACCGGTCACATTAAACTGACACCGACCCAACCAGCAGGGAGCGAAATCGCCAGGCCTCGAACCCGGACCTTTTGCGTCGGATGCCGATGTTCTTCCCCAGGGCCACCGAGCCCGCGTCATGTAGAAAGGACGTCGTTTAGAAATATAATGTCATACCAGCATCCATCGCGATTAATCCGATGAAATTAATATGGTTTTTGTTGACAATCACTCTGTACATGCAACAGCCGGGACCTTCATACATGGGGTCGCGGTGGCCCTGGGGTAGAACGCCGACTTCCCACGCAAAAGGTCCGAGTTCGAATCCTGGTGATTACGCTCCCTACTGGTTGGGTCGGTGTCAGTTTAATGTGGCTGAGGCTGAGACAGGAGTCATGGTATCCCCGCCTGTCTCGTGTGTGGCAGCACATAAAATTGTCAGACGTCAGTCTTGGGGCCGTCCACATTATAGCCGATATAGTGCTGGTGTTGGACGTTAAATTAACTCAACAACAACTCAACGACCTTCATACATGGATTTGGTAATGTCGGTTTCTATTCACAGAATCTGCTTGTGTTTGAAATAAATAGAGCGACTTAATGGTGAAATTAGTAATACTGTTTTTTTTCTATTTAAATACGTGGCATGTAAAAACTGTTTATTTTTATAAAAACACTTTGTGTCGAATAAAAATTAATGATCTTAGACGCAAATCTAGCTTTTTTGACACCAGCCCCACATGAATCTAAAAGATGTTAAATGGTTTTTAAAGGAAAGGAGGGAAAAGTAACAACAATAAAGTATTATACGTGAAAGAATGAAAACTATTACACTGATATCCAAAATTGATGAGCACATGAAAACGAACAGAATCAGAGAAACGTTGTCATAAAAGATGAAAAAGGGGAAACTGTCACCAAATTCTAACATTAATCTTTTTAACGGTGGCAAATATACTGTCAGGAAACGATTTTTATGCAGAAAAAAAATCAGAAAGAAACTAATGAAAATGTCAGCCAAGATCATAATCAATAACTTACCACTTTAAGATCTGAAATCAAACAATATGTACAATCGTTAAAAGATGACAACAAACGTGATGTGATTACATTTTCAAAGAAACGAACCTTATTGTTCCTTCTCGCCTGTTTAAGCCAAGAGCACTATTAACGGATCAATCTAGCCCCTCAGTTGTTGTTTCGGTTCTGAAGTGACATTTTCTTTTGTTTCCTTCTGAGTTTTTTTTATCCTTTCCAATCATTTCTGACAGTATCTTCTCAAAGTAATTACGCTTGTTGTCGGAAGAAAACCATGATTATTTGATTTAATTCTCTCCGATGTTCTTTGTCGTGAAGTTCTATAGCACTAAACAACTACACCCCCCCCCTCTGTCTTGTGAACTTGAAAATCGATTGTCTTAGCACTTTTTGCATCGCACTGATTGGCTCAAACCTATGAAGAAACTTTACAGGCGCCTTCCTGAATGTTTTATTCATGTCTTTAACTGAATTTCTGAGTTATGTCCACTAGGCCAACTTATATGTTCTGTTTTGGATGTTTATTTTACTGTGCACGTCTAGCTACTTAGTTTCATGCTTTTGCAGTCTGTGTATTTTATAATCCGCAATTTTATCCGCATTTTTCAGTTCTGTAAATCTCGAAACACAAAAAAATAATTTTGTAGTATCTTCGCCAAATTGACGACCTAATCTAGCCCATTTTTTTAATTCCCTAAAAAAAAAAAAAAAAAAAAACAAAAAAAAACAACCACACCACTACTTTTTATATCTAAAATAGTATCTTTTGATACTGGTAAGCTCTATAGAACGTAATTACATTTTTGAACTTGCAAAAATGTTTAATGATAACGATGATTGGGGACGCTGAAGCTTAATTGGTCAATACTCTGAACCGAGAATTGCAGGTCCGTATACGATTCTTTCGAAAACTAGATTGAAAACCAAAGGGCTTCAATTGTGGAAACTAAAGATCAATTTTTAAAAATTAGGTGAGCTTAAGTGCCTATTTGTATAAAATTACTTAGCTCAAATCTAATATGAATAGGCTCAATCAAAATGTTGCGCAAGTTTGAAATTAAAAACAAACAAACCTTGCTTTCACAACTTCCATAATTTGTAGAGGGTCTGTCCTATTCTATAACTTTGATCGCTAACGGTTGCAAAATCCTCCACGTAAAAATTGCTTTCATGTCTAATTACTCTATTATTTCTTGTTTGTTTTGAGTAAATAAAACAATAGATGCTGTAAAGCACCATTTAATACATCTATAGTTGTTAATACATTGCATTAGTTTTAGCATTAGTTCCTTTTGATGGGCCATTGACTAACAATTCTGCACAATAGAACTCATCACATAAGCGTTGTAACACGTAAGCATTCTTTTGTTCTACCCTCCTTATACAATTTCTTTCATTCCACAAGTTCTCTCAAAACTACGTAACGGCCTTGAGTGTCGCAATGGGAAATGGGAGATATTATGACGCAATAAATGCAAGTGTTCCAAAAGATGTCGCACGCACAATATTGATCCAGCACCGAATGTAAACAAGACTCACGTGTATAGAAATTCTCTATGTAGTAGATCTTAATAATGATGGGCAATGATGTTGCAGGTTGCCTTAGGCACTGTTGATGAAAAAAAAACCAATAGTACAAGCTATTATAACCATGCTTCGCTATACAAATCGCCCCCACGTTATGTCGGTGTTTTTCAAGTTTAAAAATACTTCACTTGAATTTAGCTATGCATCTATATTTCCTGTTTTGCAAGAAAATCCATTCTTTTCTCAAAACGCGATGTAATCAAACTAAAAGGTGACTTTGCTTCCTCTACATACAATTACACACAATTTAAATAATGTCTATAAAGATAAAGGCTGAATATTTTGTACCTATGATTTCAGCAACTAGACTGTTTTGTGAATGGGGCCCATAGCGGGATACACTTGTCACCGCCAGTCCTTTTATACTGAGTTGGTTAACGCCCAGCATTATGGGTTATATTGTGGACAGATCCCAAGACTGAAGTCTGACAAATTTTATGTGCTGCCACACAAGACACAGGGTGGGGATACTATGACTCCTGTACCATCCGATCATATTAAACTGACACCGATCGAACCAGTAGGGGACCAAATCGTCAGGGTTCGCACCACGGATCTCCTGCGTCGTAAGCCTATATTCTACCCCAGGGCTAACCGAACCCGTATGGGACACATGCGGCAGCAAGAGCGTGGTTCGAACCCTGCACCTCCTGCATCCCAAACCGATGTTCAGACGCCATAGATATATAGCAGTGTTTAGAAAGATGTCGAATGCAATGGCTTAAATAAATGTGTTTTTTCAAGGTCATTGGAATGAACATGTTTATTTTGTTGTTGTTTTGCTGTTGTTGTTTTTTGTCTTTTTGTGTCAAGGTAGATTATTATAATAAAAAATTAACGGAAGATCAAGTTCGAAATATCATATGCCTAAAATAAAATTTATACTACAACACATATAATCATTTGTTTAATTATATAGATAGAATGGTAAATTCCATTGAATAGGCACCATATTCCATGTTTTTAATTTTAACGCCAAATGAGTCTAATAGCTACAACATCACTCGTACAATGGTGTGAAGCGTCTTTGAAAAACCTACTTTAAATACATTTTTTTAAAGTAAGATTTAGAAGAAAAACAAGATATTTGTCGATAAATTCAGTGTGGCAGTTTCAACGACATTCAAGTCATTTGTGATATCAAGTTAATAGAAAAAATATACATATAGAAAGAAGCAAAGATGGAGAGAGAAAGAAAGAGAGAGATGGAGATAGAGAGGTATATGCAGAGAGAAGGAAAGAGAGAGAGACGGAGAGAGAGAGAGCGAGGGAGAGAGAGAGAGAGAGAGAGAGAGAGAGAGAGAAGAGAGAGAGAAGGGGAGAGGGGAAGCTACAAAGAGAAAGAGAAGGAGACAGACAAGTAGACAGACAGACAAAGCCGGAGACAGAGGAAAATACAGATAAAGAGACAGACAAAGACAGAACGAATTAAGTAATGAAAGCTTGTGTCTGTACACCCCCCTATTATCCCTTCGCTCTAAGCCCAACCTTGGTCTAACAGCACAAGTGACAACTTTCTACAAATATTCATTGGAACTAAACAAGAGTGGACAAGCTAGGCCTATCATTAATCTTCATCTCTTCTCATTTATATGATACGGAGAAAACCTGGCTTAATTTAGCACTAGGTCCATTAATCGGGATCATCATCATTACTGATACACTGCACGGACGGGGGTCCATCAACGGCTAGATTGGAACTTGGACCCACGCAGGTCTTCTGAGGGAGAGAGAGAGAGAGAGAGAGAGAGAGAGAGAGAGAGAGAGAGAGA
>RQTK01000599.1:103820-138398 GCA_003991915.1 Elysia chlorotica | reverse complement strand
CACACACACAAAACAAAAAGAACAACAACAAAACTGCAATCACAACAGACGTATCTTAGATCTGTATTATCCCTGTTCGTCCGGCCGTATGATTCAAACCATGTATTTACCTCACAGCGCTTGCAGTTGCAGCAGGCTAGCTCTGTTATCATATCCGCCAGTTGTGATTAAAACACAACATAATTTATCCAATTTTACACCAGCATGCAAACGGCCAAACAACCCGCCCCTTATGAGGATATTACAATAATATATATTTAGCCTTGGGGAATAAGGGAAAATCATAGTTTTTTTTTCAGTGTAATCATACGCTCAAGTTGCAGGCTTGTTTATACCAGAATCGTCGTGTATGGAAACCGTTGAGGTGAATTTGATAATGGGTTGGATGATTGCTAGATAACAGATCACAGGAAAGTAAAGAAGGCGTGTGGGTGGGTTAGAGGATAGAAGCAGTGAACCTTGCTCCATCCATGAACAGTTTTTAGGAATCCTGGCAGTTGAGGAATGGTGTACGAATAGAGGAAGGAGTTGATATGTGGGTATTATCTTAGTGAGTAAGGCGTTTTCATTTTTAATTCCGCGAAGGTTTATAACGTTATATTTTTTTCATTTGATTTAGTCCTTGGAAAAGAATTTATAATAAAAATAATTATAAAAAAGCAAAAAAGAGCGTTCTTTTAGATTATTTGTTTGGTTTTGACCAACGAGAGACAAGGCGAGAGAAAGAGAGAGAGAGAGAGAGAGAGAGAGAGAGAGAGAGAGAGAGAGAGATAGAGAGCCTATCTAGTAGTATTATGTCTTCGAGGTTCTTAAAGAGAACACTATATGGCATTGATAGCCCAAAACTTGCCTGATCACATTATACTGACAGCAACCAAACCGAAACAAATAATATGGGTTTCGAACGAAGGAACTTTAAACAGAAACTTCTTTGTTACGCCCTTTTTTCTTTTGGTTGCTGTTTTGTTAGTTGTGGCTTATTATTATAAAAAAATCAAATGTAAATATAGATTTAGGTCCACGTTAAAGTTTTTTTATTCTGTTGTGTATGTATCTACCCCATTGCCATAGCCCAGTAAGCAGGCCTATATGTCTACACAGGTTTTACCGTCGCAAGCCTAAAATGTTTCTAATCCATATTATTTTAACTACTAAAACTCATAAAACAATACATGTATAAACAGATAAAGAGGTTGATTTTTTGTTGAATCCCAACAACTGGCCTTCTAAATCTAGATCTAGATTTATATAGAAATATATCGATCTATGCATGCAGCCTAATAATCTATTGTTTCTAAGTTTGAATCTAAGATAGATAGATCTATAAACTTGAGCTTTAAGTTGACTTGGTGATTTTATTTATACAGAATCTCGATTTTTAATACTATGTTGTTTTATATAGATCTAGGTAGAAGTCGAGATTAAATCTAAAAATTAGTTTCTGAAGGGGTATACATTGTAGATCTACATTATTGGTCTAAGCTACTGTACTACATGTAGATCTAGATTCGATCTAGACTGAGAACGAAAGAACACTCCGGATTTAAAGGGAAATCTAAAAAGATCATGATTCAAGATTGTGTTGTCTAGATTAAGGGCAACCAATTGGAACGCACTATTCGCATTTGCTTCTTTTCTTCTAGACATTTTTTGAAGTTTTCTTCGTTTGTTGACACCTTGAAGTTACAAAAAAAAAAAAAACTCCGATACCAACGCAACAGTAAACAATATTATCAGCTGGAACCACAGGTTGCATCATCCGCATAATTTCATAGAGGGAGCTGTTAGTTGCTGTGCACACTTTTTTTTAGTTAATGAACGATCTTGCCAATCCAGTATACTTTGAGCGAACCCACCGCCAAATTACCAAGAAACAAAACACGCCAATCAAACCCAATAATAGCCCTGGGGTAGATAGAAGAGCCTCGGGTTTATATCAAGACAGTCGCAGCCTTGCGATTACTGTATTCATAACACAATGAAGACGATAGTTATGGGAATCTCCAACGCCGTCCAGTTATAGCTCTATACTTGACCTACTGAAGCAATTGAAGTACATGTATTGAACTACTTTTATTGGATATTTGAGGCCCATGGCCCATACATTGAATGATTGAACATACAGTATGATATCATAGATTTCTGCTTTTCTTAAACATACTTAGGACCATGCCTTCATTGAAATATTTGGTATGAATAACATACAACGGCATTAAGTAAACATTCATCATATTAGTTTAATATGTTGTTAAACATCTGTACGGGCTGTCTGTCTTTCAGAATTGGGTGTAACATTTTTACACTCAGATCCTTGATTTCACGATATATGCTTTCGTTAACATTGCACAAACTGCACACATTGTCATCACCTAATTTAAAACGTAACAAATTGTCTCTTAAACACATTTTTGTGTGTGTTTTTGTGATTTTTCAATTAAAAATGTACTAATTCAATACGCGTAAAGAATTTAAAAAGAATGCGCTTAAGAGGCTTGATTATATCAGCCGTTATAATCGTGTGGATCTCTGAATGTCTCTGATGCATGTCATGTGTTCCAGGAACCAGCCAGCTTTGTTGTAGGCTCCCCCACACTCGCAGTGTCTCCACAGGAAATTTCAGTAGGGAAAGTCCTATTATTTGGAGATCATTGAGCGTCTATTTGTGTTGTGTTTACTAAATAACACAGTCACAAGAGAAAAATACTGTTACCTTTTTACTCAGAACAGTGGGAAATATGGCATTTGAACACAGTCATTTTACTGCAAAATATTAGTTTAGCATCATTATTTCTTCTTCGTGACCTGTAGTTCTCCAAAACGTAGAAAATATTATTCGATGATGCCTTCAAAAGGCTTAAATCTTCCGTCCCCATTTTCTGTGAGGGTCTCGTAGTCGCAAAATCTCTAAAGATGGAGAGTTATGATACAGAGAAGCAGGCCAACAACTATAGAGGCTTTAACAGACGGAGCTAGACGTAGGGACCAAATAATGATGCTAGCGACTGAGGGAATAAGGTGAAAATAGGTTAGAAGGGACAGCCACAGACAGTCTCTTGTCGCCCAGCAATCAGGGAGCTTTGTCGTGGGGCCACATTTGGAATGTCGCCACGGGGAGTGCCGGAAGGATGGTCTCCATTCTATTAGCCAATAGCATAATTGGAGACCAGCCTATTTGTCTTGTGTTAACGAAAATACTTTTAGAGTACACGATAAAAAAAAGCCAAACAAATACATGTATTATCTAACAATCTCAGAAATTAACTTTTTGCACTATGCCGTAATAGATCTAATCCATACTTAAAATCCAGCCTATTTATATTGTGTTAACGAAAATACTTTGAGAGTACGGTCATGAAAAAGGTAAATACAATAATATTACTGCGCAAACACTGTCACTAATGTTCTGCACTATGCCGGAAGAGATCTATAGAAACTAGCCTATTTGTGTTGTGTAAACGAAAATACTTTGAGAGTATACGAAAAAAAAGCCAAACAAATATTATCTAACAATCTCAGACATTAACTTTTTGCACTATGCCGGAAGAGAACCAATCCATTCTTAGAAACCTGCCTATTTATGTTGTGTTAACAAAATTGCTTTGAGAGTACACGTTAACTTTTTGCACTATGCCGAAAGAGTAGAAATCCATACTTAGAAACCAGCCTATTTGTGTTGTGCTAACGAAATTACTTTGAGAGTACACGAAAAAAAGTAAATAAAAAATGTTTTTACGCAAACACTATCACGAACTTTCTGCGTTAGACCAGAAGAGAACGACATGTACTTACTTTATACTTAGTAACAAGCCTAATTAGGTTGTGTTGACTAAAATACTTTGAAAGAATTTGGAAAAAAATAGGCAGATAAAAAATATGATCATGCAATCCATGTCACGAACTTTCTGCGCTATTCCGGGAGAGAACAAATCCATACTTAGAAATCAGCCGATTTTTGTTGTGTTGACTAAAAATATCTCGAAGAAACATGTATTTGAAAAAAGATCAAATAAAATATAGCATGCAAACTGTCACTAACTTTCTCCGACATGCCGGGAAATATCCAATCTAAACTTAGAAACCAGCCTATTTCGTTTTGTACATTAAAAAGACACAAAGATTCTATAAAAAAAAAAACAAAAAAACAAACAAAACAAGAACGACAATGTCAAGCTCCAACCCTCATTATTATGTCCAGGTTATGGAATTTACAAGCAGATAAAAACACTATTATTATTTAAGTCATCATAAAAAACATACACATTTAAGACAAAATAATTGCTCCCTTTCCATGACAACGAGCTTAAAACGCGTTCACGGTTAATAATTATTTTCCCTTATCCATACTCAAAAGTTCGAATGACATTTGAAAAATACCTACCCTATTCCTCGTCCATCAAATTACGATACTTAAGTTTGCCGAAACTCGCCGCCATATTGCAAAGCTTGCGCACATTTTTTTCTGAATGCAAATGGATGCTCTTCGTGCTTCTCCATAATCTTGTGATTAGGTCTTTGAGGGGTTTCCCGGAAGAAAAGCTCTCTATGGCCGTAACTACAACGTTGTGGTAAACTTACGACTCGTCGTAAGATGTGGAAATAAAAAGGCTTCAGACGGGTTGCAAGTAATCGCGATAATGTACTTAAGACCCGCATATTTAAGCCTATTATTTGTTTGGTTAACTAAAGCACATAAAGACTTTAAAAAAAAAAAAAAGAAGTAGCGTTGTCATCATTATTTATAAGACCTTTGCGCACTTTGCACGAAATTAATTTTCCAATATTTAGAAAACATCCCACTACTTTTTTGTGAACTCAAGACACACAAAGACGTCCTTAAAAAATACTACTTCTCCTACTAACATAATTAACTCTTTGTGGGTTGCGCCGGATGGAAATCTTTTCTACGTTAAATCAGCCTTTTTTGTGTTAAATAAAACAAACAAAAACAAATCAACTATTGCAACCTCTGTCGCCAATGTATTTGATCGTTGCGAGATGTGCTGTGACATTACTTTACTGTACTGAGAAACCAGCCTATTTACGTAGAGACTCTTTACCTCAGTTCTTAAGGATTAACAATTTACACGGCAAAACCACTTTTGCTTTGAATGAAAAACTAATTTTAAACGTATACAGCCATTACTGTATACAACCTTTTCATAATAAAACGCAAAGTCAATATTTCATGGTGTCTTTATTAGTGTGTCAATCCTCTCTTATTGAAAGAAAGTGCATGTAAAAAAAATAATTTTCCGAATTCGATTAATCAAAACCATTTTCAGCGCTGCCAATCTAATCAAATTTGAAAATGTAATTTTTCAACAAATAAAGTTTTAATACAATGCTAAGAAATAGGATTTGTTAGTGTTAAGTTGACGAGTCTACATAATGTGATTTTAGATTATAATATTCACTTGAGGTCTACGCGCTTCTGTGCTAGCGACTTTAATTATCTATGAATTACTCATCCTGTTACTGGTTGGGTCGGTGTCAGTATAATGTGACCGGCTGAGACAGGAGTCATGGTATCCCCGCCCTGTCTCGTGTGTGGCAGCACATAAAATTGTCAGACGTCCGTCTTGGGGCCCGTCCACAATATAGCCTATATAGTGCTGCTGATGGACGTTAAGCCAACCCAACCCAACCCAACCCATCCTGTGCTGTTCTGTAATTAATAAAATTAATAATAAAATAGTGTTCTTTTGTACGGTGCACCAAACTAAGAGTACAATGAGCAAGGCGATTTGTAAATTGGTTCCACCCTCATCTTATATAAGGCTCTTGGTATGCGA
The DNA here is from genome assembly GCA_003991915.1 of Elysia chlorotica. Taxonomy (NCBI): domain Eukaryota; kingdom Metazoa; phylum Mollusca; class Gastropoda; family Plakobranchidae; genus Elysia; species Elysia chlorotica. The sequence goes on along the minus strand of RQTK01000599.1, from coordinate 132,606 downwards.
GGGATAGTTGAGTTGGTTTTATGTCCAACATCAGCACTATATAGGCTATATTGTGAACGGGTCCCAAGACTGACGTCGGACAATTTTATGTGCTGCCACACACGAGACAGGGCGGGGATACCATGAGTGCTGTCTCAGTTGGTCACATTATACTAACACCGACCCAAGCAGTTAAAAAATTAGTTGAACTGGATGAGACAACGAGCAAGGCGGACAGATAGAGAGCGAGATAATGGTTAGAGAGAAAGATAGATAGATCTAGATAGATAGATAGATAGATAGATAGATAGATAGATAGATAGATAGATAGATAGATAGATAGATAGATAGATAGATAGATAGATAGATAGATAGATAGATAGATAGATAGATAGATAGATAGATAGATAGATAGATAGATAGATAGATAGATAGATAGATAGATAGACAGATTTAGAAGATAGATAAATACATTTATGGACAGGCAGTCTGAGTGATATAGATCTAGATAGAAAATAGATATGGAGGGATTACATGGTGTGAAGCATTAAACAAAAAGAAGGAAGGTATAAAGAGATCAAATGCATAGACAGAGAGAGACGGAGAAGTAGGGAGAGAAAGAGAGAGAGAGAGAGAGAGAGAGAGAGAGAGAGAGAGAGAGAGAGAGAGAGAGAGAGAGAGAGAGAGAGAGAGAGAGAGAGAGAGAGAGAGAGAGAGAGAGAGAGAGAGATGTGAGGCAGACAGCCCGCCTAAGCCATTAACTCCCAATTAACTAAGTGACTTCCAGGCATTAGAGACATGGATTTCATCAGGAAACTGTATATCAAGGGTTTAGAGACATGGATTTCATCAGGAAACTATTATCAAGGGAAGATCAGAGTCAATGCTAGTGCGGACGGCTTCTATTCCGTAGGTCCTCGGTTCGATCCACGATCCGGAGGCCTTCGTCCCTATTGATTCATTTAGTGTTAGCATAAGCTGGTATCGCCGTTTTGTTTGTTTGTTTGTGTGTGTTGCTTACAATGAACGTTTGAAGTTTCCAGTTTGAGTTAGTTGGTTGTTTAGTGACTAACTTCATAGCGTCCTGCGGTAGCACAGTATTAGGGTATATTGTGAATGGGGTTGAAACTTACCAACTACCAATTTTACCTGGTTCCACATAAAAAACGGAGCGGGAATGCTATGACACTTATCTTATCAGCCAGTCAGAATATACCAACAACTCAACCAGTAGGACACAAAATCGTATTCTTGGAAAACCTGCCGGCTGTGAGAGCCACGCTTTAACACTTGCGTGTTGTCAGTTCGCCCCCCCTCCTCCGCCCAGCAAAAAAGAAGAAAAGAACAAGATATCAAACAAAAATACAAAAAAAAAAGAAAACAAACCGAAAAACAACAACAGTACTGAAGTTAAGAAACTAACAAACAAAACCAAGCATGTAATTTATGATAAACTGGCATGTTCTTTCCAGGTATCAGCTCGTGTGCCCAGTCACCGCACAAGTTGCTGATTAGCAGATGCCAGGAATAGCTCACCAACAGCTGCAGCGTAATCTCACTCACCTCAGACAGTCTGGAAGCGTTTAAAACAATGCATTTGACGGGTGCGTTTACCTGAGCATGGTCTTCGGTCTGTGTCTAAAAATAACATGAGTGGTACTATTTATAGACCACTTTAGATATATTTTGTTAGAGGTTACCCATTATGATAAAGCAACGTCATAACATAGACAAGAATTTACAGTCAAGATGAACTCTGCTATTTAACTATAAAATGCTGTTGGATCAATATGCATTCTTGTTGTGTTGGCTTTTTAGGCCTATCAACAATGATTTACTGAGTACCATTCTGTTCTTATCATGCTTATGGTTTTAATGAAATAAATCACTGTTGGCTTTGTTTGGTCTAAAAGAAGGCCTCGATCTTTGTCTGAATAAAAACATACATTAACTATAAAAACTAAGATTTATTATATTTAAAGTTAAAACAGATGGAGGGTTTGGTCATAGCATACAAATTGTTGTGTTAAACTATTTGAACAAAATTTAAATGATGTATGCGTTTCTAAAAATTCGAAACGTAATATTTTTTAATTTCAAACAAGAGAAATAAAGCTTCTTAGAAACTGAATTTAAATTATGTATGTGCGTCTAAAATAATGAATGTTTTGCAAAGTACAGACTAAGTGCCGGGTAAGTTTTGAATTGGAAAGCCAGCCTTTACCCTACGACGTCTATGTTAAGTGATTGATTTAAAGCTACCACAAAACTTTAGAATACCATTTTTTGGAAGGGACATCTTTATAAAAAAAAGAAAATTCAAAAAAAAACAACAACAACACGGCTTTATTAGTCCTTAAAACGAAACACAGAATGAAAAAATGAGTTATTTATTAAACTTGAACCTACAACGTGTAATCTGCTTTTAAACTCTTGTAAAAAAAGTTTTTACTGCAAATAATTACTAATGAGATGTTACTTTCCACCCCGTACAGTTTAAGAGTTACTTCTGTCTCTCATTCTCAAACTCAGAGTCTCTATCTCTCTGTTTGTCTGTCTGTATGTCTGTCTGTCCGTCTCTCTCATTTTCAAAATCTCTGTTTGTCTGTCTGTGTGTGTGTCTGTCTGTCTGTCTGTCTCTCTATCTATAATTATCATACTTTCTGTCTGTCTGGCTGTCTTTCATTCTCTCTCTCTCTCTCTCTCTCTCTCTCTCTCTCTCTCTCTCTCTCTCTCTCTTTCACTCTCTCTCGCTCTCTTCCTAGACAAATAATATAAATCGAATAGTCTCCACCCTTGTCGCGGCCAAACTAAATGTTGTTACAGGCAGACAGCCAGTCCTTCAGCTAAGTTTCAGACATCATTGTGGTCTAACCAGTCAGCTTTCATGTCTCTTAGATGGAAAGAATAGCGAATTAGGTGTCCAGTTTTGCCAGAGAGAGAGAGAGAGAGAGAGAGAGAGAGAGAGATAGAGAGATAGATAGATAGATAGATAGATAGATAGATAGATAGATAGATAGATAGATAGATAGATAGATAGATAGATAGATAGATAGATAGATAGATAGATAGATAGATAGATAGATAGATAGATAGATAGATAGATAGATAGATAGAGATAGATAGATAGAGAGAGATAGATAGATAGATAGATAGATAGATAGATAGAAAGAGAGAGAGAAAGAATAGTTTTTACTGCCACTGAATACTAATAAGATGTGCTTTTCCCCCCGTACAGTTTTAGAGTTATTTTTCTCCCACACTCTCCATCTCAGCCTCTCTGTCTGTCTGTCTGTCTGCTTGTCTCTCTCTCTATCCCAGACTATTCTGTCTGTCTGTGTGTTTGCCTGTCTGTCTGTCTATCTCTCTGTCTGTCTGTCTTTCTTTCTACCCCCCTCTCTCTCTTTCTCTCTCTCTCTCTTTCTCTCTCTGTGCCTCTCCTCCTAGACAAAATAATGTAAACCTAAATAGTCTCCACCCTTGTTGCGGCCAAACTAAATGTTGTTAAAGGCAGAGAGCCAGTCCTTCAGCTGAGTTTCAGACATTATTGTGGTCTAACCCGTCAGTTTTCATGTATCCTAGGTGGAAAGCATAGCGAATTAGGTGGGCAGGTTTGCCAGAAATAGAGAGAGAGACAGGGATAGAGAGAGAAGAGGGATAAAAGTGGATAGAGGGAAGAGAGACAGGCAAACAGAAAGACAAACAGAAAGACAGGGATATATAGAGAGAGACATATAGAAATAGAGGCACACAAAGATAGCCAACGGAAGATTGGTTAAAAATAGTATCGAGCCACAGAGAGAAAGAAAGATGAGAGACATATAGATAAGAGGAAAAATAGAATGGAAAAGTTACAGGGTACGCAAGACAGCGATAAAAACAAAGAAAGGTAAAAATAAAGATTTTTAGATACACAAGGAAAGAATGGGATGATGACGAAACATTTTCTTGTTTTTTAAGTCGCAATTGCATCAGTTCCTCACCTTGACTGTTTGAGATCGAATCTCAGAGAGCAGTGCTTATTTACTTGTTTGACTAGAGTGTGAAGTTTGAGAAAGGGAAAAAATAAAAAAAAATTAACGTAATGACATGTCTTTATTTAACTGTTGAACATTACAACCTAGGTCGTCTTTTTAGATTGAAAATCAAGGAAATAGCGTTACAATCTGTGTTTATACTTTTTTTTAACATTCTGCCTGTATGTTTAGGTCGTCTATTTAGATTGAAAATCAAGAAAAGAGCGTTACAATCTGTGTTTATACTTTTTTTAACGTTATGTTTAGGTTGTGCAAAATTAGCCTCTATTTATTTACTTGCTCGACTTATTTCTAAACCGAGTGTCAACATTTTGACATAGTTACATTCATTTGACTTTTCCTTTTTACTCGCCTTTAAAAAAACCTATAAGATGAATTGATATTTATAGAAGAATGTTTTGAACTCCGCTTTGCCCTTGTTGACTTGTATCTCCTTGACACAAAACAATGGGAAAATGATGTAATCTTTACTGCTTTTTCTGTACTTTTTTGACAGAAGAGTATTTAAAATAATACGTTCATGCGGGAAAAAATGCTACTTCATAAAGTATGAAAAAACATTATAAAATCCACGTCTTTAGAAAAAAACGTGCAGGAAATTTTATTGTCTAGGTTTTATCTTTTTATAATGATCTAATAATTCAAAACAAAACGAGTATAAGGAACAGATCACTGGAAGAACGATCTTGATCAACTTTTGTTGTTGTTGTAGAAGTGTTACCAAACAGGCAAACAATAACAACAAACGACAATAACAACAACAACAACAACAACAACAACAACAACAACAACAACAACAACAATAACAACAACAACTGTATCCCTACGTGGTACTATTTTTAGACCCAGAAAAATGTGTTCATAGACCAAAGAATATCCTTAAACAACAAGCTTTCCTTTCCCTTGGGAGGCGATTTTGCTCAAGTGGTAGAGCAATTATCTGTAAAAAGGTTGTCCTATTTCATCTCAAAATGATTTGATAAGTGTCTGTATTATATGACAGGCTGATTCAGAAGTCCAGGTCTCCCCACACAGTCTCGTGTGTGGCATCATATAAAATTGCGAGACATCCGTACATATTTTAGCCTACATATTCCTGGTTTTGGACGTCAGACAAAACCCAAACAAAAAGCTTCCCTTTCCGTCCACAATGACAGTCTACCACGCGACATAATATCCTTACCCAGACAGCCAAAGGGCAATCCGTAATAATGTATACGGTAAAGAGCGTTTTCAGCCATAACAATAGCAGAAACATCAAACTGCCTAAGGCTCCTATTATTCTCTGGGGCGACAAAGAAATCTTCCTCTGCAATTACTGTCATTATGCCAGTTTTATAAAGAGGGAAATATTGTCATTCCATCGAAAGCATGTTGTTTTATATTGTCCTGTCTGTTGATACCCCATAGGGGACCTGATCATGTTTCCAATTGTAATGTGACTAGCATAAAAACCTTAAAACATGACTGTATCCCTTTTCCGGGTAGTCTTTTTGAGACCCAAAAGAGGTTATTATGGCAGAGACAGAAGGCGACACATTTTAGCCACATATTCCTGATGTTGACGTCAGGCAACAAACGAACAAAAAGCTGCCCTTTCCGTCCAAAAAGACAATCCACCAGGCGGCATTATTATAAGTCATTTCATAATTCTGTATACGGTAATGAGCGTTTTGAGCAGTGATGTCAACCTGTCTGGGGCCTTGTTAGTTCCCAAGGCGACAAAGTAATCTTCCTCTGCAATTATTGTCATGATGCCAGTTTTATAAAGGCTGAAACATTGTCCTTCCATCGAAAGCATGTCGTTTCATGTTGTTCTGTCTGTTGATATCCTATAGGGCACCTGATTATGTCATCAGTTGTAATGTGACTTGCATGAAAACCCAAAGAACATTGATTTCTTTTCCCGGGTAGTCTTTTTGATATCCAGAAGAGGTTAATGTGGGAGAAACAGAGATTGACGCTTTCTCTGATTACTATTAATAAACAAAAAGAATCTTTCCTTTCCGCTTAAACTGGCAGTCCACCAGACGACATATTATATTGGTCAAACAGTAAAAGATCTATCCACATTACTATCCACCCGTTAGGAGCGTTTCCAGCCATCACGAGATTTGATATGTCAACCTGCCTTGGGCTGTAGGGCGACAAAGAAATCTTCCTCTGCAATTACTGCCATTATGCCAGTTTTATAAAGCATGTAAATTGTCCCTCCATCGAAAGCATGTTGTTCTGTCTGTTGATACCCCATAGGGGATCTGATTATGTCCCCAGGTGTAATGAGACTGGCATGAAAACCTTAAGAACGTGTATCCCTATCTGGGTATTCTTCTTGAGACCTAGGGAAGTTTAATTTAGGAAAGACAGATAGCGACGCGAACACCAACCAACGATTTCTCTTAATAAACAACAAGATCTCCTTTCGGTCCTAACTGAAAGTCCAGCAGACGACATGTTACCCTTGGCCATGCAATGAAAGGGCAATCCATATTACCGCCCCCCCCCCCCCCCCCCCCCCCCTATGTAAAGAACTTTTCCAGCCACAGCGATGTCGGATATGTCAACCTGCCTGGGGCTCATAAGAGTCTCGCGGGCTACAAAACATTTTCCTCTGCAATTACTGACATTTTGTTAATTTTCCAATGGCTGGCTAGGGCAATGTTTTCCATCGAAAGCATATCGAGTTGTTATGTTTTATTGTCTGTTGATACCATATACGCGCTCAAGTTATACCGTAGCACTAATACATGGGACTCGTCAGAATCAGAATCTATTTGGCTTCTTTATCTAACATAATGCAATATAAAGAATCTACTACATTGAACAGATATTAAATTTCTAGATCATCAACTTTCATGGCATGGGAACAACCTACCACAAGTGGAGGAGCTCGTGACTTCAAAACGGAAGGCATCCGGTTCAAAACCACGATTTTAATTGTCCGGCTCCATCGCCAACTGGTTGGGTCGGTGTCAGTATAGTGTAACCAAATGAGGCAGGAGTCACGGTATCCCCGTATTACCGTTGTATTTTTAGGCGTTAGCCTATGAATTAGTTCACGTGCAGGGTCCTTCCAGTGAGCAAATAAGACATAAAGCTATAAAAAAGTTTATCTCCTTCAAAAACCTTTAACCAGCTAGTAGCTTTAGTCAAAATCACTCGCCCTTCTTTGACTTAATTTTAAAAATTAATGTACTTGGAATTGACTCATTTTCAAAGGACTAGTGGATGGGCACAATTTAGTCTTTATTTAATACGCTTTAAAAGCTTGATCCTTTTATTTTGCCACGTTTTTTTCTTTTTTCCCAAGACTGAAATCTACAAATCCTCTTCATGCTTTTCGTCACGCTCGTGGTTGGTGATCACATTACTAGATCTAGTTTCAGCCTCTGAAGTCCCAGTCGCTGGTGCTTTTTCGCTAAATTGTTGGTTTTGAAGCACTGAAACAATTATTTAAACATAAAGTGAACTTGCCAGAATTCCAATTTTGCTCACTAAGTCGTCAATGTTTCACATCTTTTTAAGTCCAGATTGCCAAATTCAACCAAAGTAACAAATTTTAGGTGGACGCCATGTGAATGAGCATCTTAGCAAAGACACACGAATGCGGAAGAATATAATTCGGACAAGTCTGATAAAAACAATATTTTTGGTTTAGACGTTGATTTTCTAGCTCAATTGGTTTAATTGAAGAGCCATGTCTGTTTGAAGCAGGCTCAAAATTCAAAAAAACATGGCATAATATTCGGCCTTACTAGCTAGAGGACTCAGACATACGGCCGTACTTGGGCTGAATCTGCAGACATACATCGTACAACCTTTCATCATTGGGAGAGTCTGAGTGACCCATAATAGTTAATGGACAACCATTCAACGGTCCATCAACTTAAACATCAAAGACCCATGCAGTAGTAATGCTCAGGCCAGCCAGGTAGTTCTTACCAAGAGACTGAGACGAGTTGAAAACATGAAAAAGTTATGCTTAACAAGCTCCGTCTCTGGAATGTCGGAAAACCTGCATCTCCATTCTGGATTTTCCTACAAGTTTAAATAACATTTTTAGCAGCACAGCGACAAATCTTAAAGTTATGAGTTATTAATGTTGATTTATTGCAAGCAAAATCACAGTAGCACCGATTTGGTGTATTTAATTTCTACCCATTTAGTAGATTTAACGGATTCTCAGAAAACTGGAGCTGCGATCACAGAATATTTTAAATTATAAAACGAAGGCCTTAAATAATCTCCACTGTGACAGTATCTTAAACCAAAAACCTTCAAAATTGAAGGGTTTAAAAAAAATTGATGCCTTTGGAAGCAAGAGCGCTTTTACGAAAGTGTTCCAAATTTCAACCTACTACCTTTATTCCTTTGCATGATGTGCCTTTTTATAAATTACAAAGAATTAGAGGAATTTATGAGAAAAATGACGATTTTCCGAAAATCCTGTTGCAAAATTGTTGGACGCAGTATACCACTTACTGAAACTTCATTACTCAAAACCGACTGCTTGAGTTTCTGATGGCTCAAAAAATGGAGAATTTGGGAGGCTGCTGAGAGAAAGGGTCAGTATGAAGTTATTAAATAAAGGATTATCTGTGTAATATATGACACAAACTAAAACACTCAAACATTAAATGCACTAATGTTTAGTTTAAAACTCAGTTTGCCATATCAAAATTCATCCACTCAAAAATATCTGTTTGGGCTTTAGAAAGGATTTACTATAAAAAACAAAACAAAACATAACAAAAAACAACAACTGGATATTATGGGATATAAATATAAAAGTTACACTTTGAAGGTTTAACGAGATATATTATCTTCCTCGGACACAAAAACGTATTAGTGCAATGGCACTATTAGCTTAAGCATAAACTAGAGATTGCTTCAAAAAACACAACCGCGGTTAGAAATCTAAGCTGATAGCACTCATGTACTTATTATCATTCCTAAACTAATTGATTCACTACATTGACTGTGTGTGGTGGTGATTTTGTACGTCAGATAACGAGACCACGTGAGTTTTTTTTTAAATTTAGTTCTGCATCTTAATAACAATATGTTGACACGTGTACTGCCTATAGAGTAACACTGTTTCCCTTTTGTTTTTGCTGCAAGAGCCTTAGTATCCATGACAGTCAATAAAACTACAGAAAAATATAGTAAATACAGTTGAAAAAAAGATAAATAAATACATAGATCGAGAGAGAAATAGTTGGATATATAAAGAATTCTAAGACATATCTGCACACGAATATGTAAAAAAATACGTTGGTTTCAGAACAGTAAATGAGATGCGTAGATAGATAGATACATACATATATTGTTAGATAGATAAATAAATATAGATTGTTGGATAGATTAAAAAATAAATAGATTTAGATATATAGATAGATAAATCGATATATACTACAAAAAGGTAGGAAATACAACGTACCAGATAGCCCAAGAGAGTGACTGATAGTTACTTGAAACACTTGCGTCGCGAGAGATGGACACATATCCAGGTAGGACAATGTAATAATAAAAGGATGAATAAATCAATACATTAATAGATAGTTAGATGAGTATTCAAACAGAGAGAGGGAGAGAGACAGATAAGATCAACAGACAAAATAGATACATAGATAAGCAGAAGGTCATGTATTTGTCGAAAGAGACAACAGTTGCCATAATGTTTACTTACTAACATAACCTAAAATCAACCGCCGAACATACACGTTTTTGTTTATTATGTAAAACACAAATTGATTTAGTTGTCTATCGATGAACATCCGCCTCTAACCGGAAGGAAACGCCCACTTTCTGGGGTCCCGCTAACGAGCCATCCCCTGATCAAAGACGACATCTGGAATAACAAGACGGCCAGCTGATGAGGGGTTCGGTGTTAGGGCAGCTTGAGATGTGGGTAGTTGTAGTAGTTGAGTTGGTTTAACGTCCAACGTCAGAAGTATATAGGCTATATTGTGGATGGGCCCCAAGACTGAGGTCTGATAATTGTATGTGCTGCCACACACGAGACAGAGCGGGGATACCATGATTCATGTCTTAGTTGGTCACAGGGTAAGATGTGGACCGTAACTCTTGTGACGTGTAGATGTATTGGCATAGATGGATGGGTGGAAAGATAGATGAATTAACAGTTAAACTGATAGATAGATAGATAGATAGATAGATAGATAGATAGATAGATAGATAGATAGATAGATAGATAGATAGATAGATAGATAGATAGATAGATAGATAGATAGATAGATAGATAGATAGATAGATAGATAGATAGATTGATAGAAATATAGTAATGTGAGTAATGCGAGTTCCGAGAAATGGATTGATAGATAGAAAAAGATAGAAGGATACCTCACGATCGATAGAAAAGAGTGAGCGAGAGATAGAGAGTGAGAGTGAGTGAGAGAGAAAGAGAAAGAGAGAGAGAGAGAGAGTGAGTGATGAGAGAGAGAGAGTGAGAGAGAGTGAGAGAGACCCTCATTATGTATTGCTTGGACATATTGTGCATTCAGTTTCTTATCGAATTTATGAACGCCTAGTATACTATAACATTGGTATTGTTTTATACTTTGCACTTTATGAGCCAAACGCGATTTTTTCCCTCGCCCAAATTAAGAGGAATGAGATTGGATACGGTTCGAGAACCGAGTAAGTAGAACTGGTGACGATTAATCAGGAGGTTGCGGGTTCCGATAGACAATCCTTTTTCTTACTTGTTGAGAAGATGTGAGAGAGAGAGTGAGAGAGACCCTCATTATGTATTGCTTGGACATATTGTGCATTCAGTTTCTTATCGAATTTATGAACGCCTAGTATACTATAACATTGGTATTGTTTTATACTTTGCACTTTATGAGCCAAATGCGATTTTTTTCCCTCGCTCAAGTTAAGAGGAATGAGATTGGATACGGTTCGAGAACCGAGTAAGTAGAACTGGTGACGATTAATCAGTAGGTTGCGGGTTCCGATAGACAATCCAATTTTCTTACTTGTTGAGAAGATGTCAGTTGAATGTGACTGGTTGAGATAGAACTCCTGGTAGTTCAATTTTTCTCGTTTGGTAGCACTTAAAAATATTATTACACGTTAGCCTTAAAACCTTTCTTTTAAATGTCTCTTTGTTGACGCTGCGTGTAAACGTAAAGGAACTTACCAACTAAAAAAACAACAACAGCCAAATGGATTTTGACTTCTTTTTACAAATAACCACTGCTGGATAATATAACCTTGTGTTTTTATTGGCGTTTAATTATTTTTTCTCCTGAAAACGAATACAATTATCAGAAAAAGCTTCACAAAAAAGTTATACTTTGTCATAAGCGCAGTTGATTTAAGATCAAATTTAATTTGTATCTGAATTTGAAAGCTTCTTTATCAAGATTTCCCTTACCATCTTTAGATGAAACTGCAGTCTAGATTAACATAGATTGAGATATAAACACTACTGTAATACATGTAATTGTTATTCCTGTGTGTGCGTGTGTGTGTTAATCATCTAGAAGAACAAAATCCGTGAAACAAGCCCTACATATTTTTGTCCCAAGACCAAGATCTGTTCCGGGACTGGATTTGACAACTTGGCCTAGATTTCCTACTCTACATGAAATCACTGCTTGAATAAACTATCAGAATTATTACTGTGCGTGGATGTGTATGCATACATTTTCCCTGTACGGATGAGCAGTATCCTTGGAACAAGGGTCAAATATTTTGTCCAATATCAATAGATCAAAAGAAACGATAGACAGATAGGTAGATGTGTTGATAAAAAGAAAGATAAATATGTAATTAGGTAGGTAGATTAATACATAGATAGATTGGTTGATATGTAGACAGACAGACAGACAGACAGACAGATATACAGATAGATAGATAGATAGATAGATAGATAGATAGATAGATAGATAGATAGATAGATAGATAGATAGATAGATAGATAGATAGATAGATAGATAGATAGATAGATAGATAGATAGATAGATAGATAGATAGATAGATAGATAGATAGATAGATAGATAGATAGCTAGATAGATAAGTGTGTCGATAATTAGATGGAAAGACAAATTGATTCTACAGACAGCTAGACTGTATTGAAAGACAAATCTCCCTCTCCCTCTCTCTCTCTCCCTCTCTCTCTCTCTCTCTCTCTCTCTCTCTCTCTCTCTCTCTCTCTCTCTCCGTACTTGGCCTGATTGTGGCGGAACTCTGACACCAGGCAGTAATGAGGGCCAGAGAGTAAACTTCCGGTTGTCTCCCTGTGGCTTTCAGCATCTCCATCTTCTGCTTAAATTACCCTCTCACCCACAGTGCTCGCTTTCTCGGCATCCCACTCTCTGCCCTAGGCTGCTCGTTACAAAATAGTTTGTGGGTTTTTGTGTGTGTGTTATTCATTGTGTTTATATAATAATTTTAAAGGCCTATTTCTTCACCTATTAACTGTTTTCGTTTTGTCTTTTTAGATTATTTCTGCTTTTGTGTGAGTTATGCTGTCTATTATGTCTATCTTTATGGATGTTATTCTAGATAACTGTATAAAGTGTCCAAAAACTGTATGTCTCTCACTTTCTGTTGCAACTACTGTTTCTTCATGTTTCTCTGTTGCATGTTTATTCATTTTATGTATGAGTCATTGGCCTAAAAATCGAATAAAGTTATTTCATTCATTCTCTGCTATGGTCTCACTGTGTTTGTTTCTCTCCCTTTCTCTTTATTTTTCCACCTCTCTCTCTCTCTATCTCTCTCTATCTCTGCCTCTCTCCTCTCGTTAAATAATTAACTCAGCTCATACACCAACTTTCTGAAAACCTCCCCTTCTTAAGGCCTGCCTCTGTAATTCTGAATTCAAGGAATCTTCCAGGATCCTGAAAACAAAATCTTCTTGGTCTGCCAGGTTCTACTATCCTCTCAATACATCCCTCATACTGCCATAATGTCGATATTATATGTAACTCTTGTATGTTTTTTTTTCTTATGCTTTAAAGACGATTAAAAACTTGGATACCGTTTTCATTTTTTATCTCTATCTAGTGCACCGAATTCTGGTAATCCTTTTGAAACCTATTGTCTTATTGAAGAGAATAGAAGAGAGTTTAGGTTGAAAATGTGAGTGAGCTTTTTAAAAATCAACAACGAATGGAAATATTAAAAGTAATCAGTTATGAAGAAGGTTAAGTTGTAAACATAACAAAAAGCTGTTTCCGCATCTACTCAGTTGTGAGCGATGGGTACACAATACAACCGCCACAAAGTTCTTTCACAAAATATTTTCCCATTGTATGCTATGTTACATTTTTGTCCTGTGCATTAACAGGCACTAACTATGATTGTATAGGAATTCCTCTTTCGCTTTTCCATATATCCCCGTAATCTCAAAAGGCTTAAAGTCGATTCAAATTCAGGTTAGCTGAAAAAGTGCAGATTATCAGCTTTATAGAAGCCGAAAAAGGGTAAAATGTCAATATAAATTACGTAGCGGATTTCCCAAATGGAAAGAGGGATATAAATGTAAACACAAGTTTTAACAACAAATAATTACAATTTGTTGAAAACCCCAAACACTTTATTTTTCCCTTAGCGAAAGTATTTGCATAATAACTGTGGTAAAATAGAGAACGAGAACTAGTTAAACATAAATGAATGACACTTGCTAAAATTATTTCACTAAAAACTTTTAAAAAGTGGGAAAAGCTCGAATGGTGTTATCAACAATGAGTACATATATATATATATAAAAAAAAATACATACTTCACTACTTAAATGAAAGTAAAAAACTGAATCACTAAGCCTTTTTTGCTGATGCTTTTATTTATTATTTTTTTTCCTTAATTTTAATAATTTTTTCCTCTCCTTTAATTTTTCAAGTCGCCGTTTACAAAGAAAAACAACCTTTAAGCACTAAAAAGTTTAGGGGCAACATTAACACACATAACTGCAGAGCCTGCAATCTCAGAGCTAATGACCAGTCGGTTTGCCAAACAAGTTCTTTCAGGAAGTAATCTTCACAGATTACGTGGAAATTCTTAAAAACTGCTGTATTTGCCTGCGTGAAGAAGCCCTTAGGGAGATGAACAAATTTGAAAGCATCTTTTAGAAATTGCCGCTAAGGAGATGCTCAATAGAGACGTGGTAATTTTTTGTGCTGAGTTTTAAGCTTCCTCGTTACTCGATTAAATTGGCAAGATTTAGGGCTCTTTTAAAACTGGGCTTATAATTATTTCTCTTTGCCTTTCTCTGTCTTTCTGTCTGTCTGTCAGTCAGTCAGTCGGGCTGTCAGTCTGTCTGTCTATCTGTTTGTCTGTCTGTTTGCCTGTCTGTCTGCCAGTATATCTGTCTGCCTGTCTGTCTGTCTCTGCCTCTGTCTATGTCCCTCTCTGTCTCTCTCTCTCTCTCTCTCTCTCTCTCTCCCTCTCTCTCTCTCTTTCTATCTCTGTCTCTTTCTTTCACTTGCTCTCTCCTAGGTTTAGTAAAGACAAAATTGTCTTTTAATTCTGTCAAGCTGAGAAAGGATTAGATAAAAAACAATTCACATAATTATGCGCTTTGAACCTTTTCTTTTTTTAGATGCAAAAGCAATTCTATAGTAAGTAACTATGATTTCGCAAAAAGTTATTCTGCTTTGTAGAAATGCGTAAAAGATGTCCCACAAGCGGGTTGCGGTTGCTCTAGGGTAGAACATCAGCTTCCGAATCAGGAGATCTGTGGTTCGAGCCTTTGCGGTTTAGCCCCTTACTGTTTGGGTCGGTGTCAATTTAATGTGACGACTGGCTGAGACAGGAGCCATAGTAAGCCATGGTAACCCCACCCTGCCTCGTGTGTGGCAGCACATAAAAATTGCCACACGACCACAATATAGCCTACATAGTGCTGATGTTAGACGTTAAACCAACGCAACTACAACTCAACTACATGGCAACCCCACCCTGTCTCGTGTGTGGCAGCATAAAAAAATTGTCACACGTCCACAATATAGCCTACATAGTGCTGATGTTAGACGTTAAACCATCTCAACTACAAGTCAACTACATGGTATCCCCGCCCTGTCTCGTGTGTGGCAGCACATATAAATTGTCAGACATCAGCTTCGGGGCCATCCACAATATAGTCTATATAGTTCTGACGTTGGACGTTAAACCAACTCAACTACTACAACTGCCCAACAATCACAAACTTTATAATGTTATCTTGAATTAGATCTAAAAAGAAAATCCATTTCCAAACTTAATGTTCTCTTTTGAAGACTAAGGGCCGCAGGTACAACGGTGTTGTACGCTTACGACTCGGCGTGAGATAAAACAGTATGGAAGCTTACGAGGGGTTGTTAACTACCATGACGTTGTATTAATGACCCTAAAATGAGATGCACCTTTAAGCGTTACTATTTGTTCTTGTTTGATAGGCTAACATGAACCTAGGAGACTTCACGTCTCCAAACTAAGTCACACTCGATAAACTCAGATTCCCAACAGTAGATGATTAGGTTTGGTCTCTGTGTTCCAATGATTAGGTACGTGTAAATGTCGTGCTTTGCATTGATAAAACTCTATACAACGTTTGAGTGAAAATGCATAGAAATTCTGGACAGGTCGAAAATAAAATTAATTTACAAAATTGAAAAAACACTTAGCTCAGTCAACGTGCCATTCCTGATTTCAGAGTGATCAGACTTAAGGGCTTCTGTAATTATAGTCTACATATTGCTGGCGCTAGACGCCTATCAAAAGGGGGTGCCGTGGCCATGGGGTAGAAAATCGGCTTCCGACGCAAAAGGTCCAAGTTCGAGCCCTAGCGATTTCGCTCCCTACTGGTTGAGTCGGTGTCAGTTTAATGTGACCTGCTGAGACAGGAGTCATGGTATCTCCGCCCTGCCTCATGTGTGGCAGCACATAAAATTGTCAGACGTCATAAAATTTAAAAACACTTAGTTCTATCAACATTCCGTTCCTGATTTCACAGTGATCAGACTTAATGGCTTCTTGTAATTATAGCCTATTATAATGCTGGCGCTAGTCGCCTATCAAAAGAGGGCGCGGTGGTCATGGGGTAGACCATCAGCTTCCGACGCAAAAGGTCCAAGTTCGAGCTCTGGCGATTTCGCTCCCTACTGGTTGAGTCTGTGTCAGTTTAATGTTACCGGCTGAGACAGGAGTAATGGAATCCCCGCCCTGTCTCGTGTGTGGCAGCACATAAAATTCTCAGACGTTATTTTTTAGATCCGTCCACAACATAGCCTATAGTGCTGATGTTGGACCTTAACCCAACTCAACCCAACTCTCAACTCACGCCTATCAACAAACTAACAAACAAACTATCCATCTGTGTCTGTCTTATTCTATAGTCTTGAAAAATCGAAGACTAGACAATTAATGCCTCTTCTTTAAAGAAAAAAGCCACTATTTTTAATGGCAGCAAACTTTCAATTGTAAATTCACCAGAAGTTAGCTTCAATAATTATGTCGACGCTTTTTAATTGTTTGATGAGGTTTTTTGAGAGATATTTTGAAAAGTGGACTGTGAATTTGCAACAAAAAACTCATGATTGCCGTTTGGAAAATTTTATGGTAATGTGAAAGAATGAAAATAAAAATTTTAATAATATAATTTGAGTGGGTAAATATACAACCATAATGGGCAACTCCATCAGAACTTTCAAAATTGAGTTTTATTTTTTTGTTCCGAATCACTAAAATATAAGGTTTGCGGAGTTAGGGTCCAGTCAACAAAGCAAACAAATTATGATTATGAGGTTTTGAGTTCGACTACCGATCAAGTCGCTTTGTTTCCAGCAGGTAGGGCCAGTGTTAAATAAAACAAAATCGGCAGAGACATACGTCAATACTTGGGGTACAATGCACGAGCAAGATGTAGCTTAGTCTTGTCAAAACAATATAAGAATAAGAATCTTGCGACGAAACGTAAGCTATGTCATACTTGTGCATTCTATCCCTGGTATCCACACTTAGTCTCTTTGTGGAAACATCTTGATTTTTTAGACAATAGCACTAAATGCGTTATCAAAAGAATTTGAGTTGTTTTAATCTAAATATATAATTTATTTCTTTTGCTGTTCTAGTTTTCCAAAAGTTACGTTAAATTGCTACACATATGTCAGGCAATCAGAAAATAAAACGAAATTGGAATCGATGGTCGAGTAACACTGTGTACCACTATTTTGTCCATTACAAAACTGCGAAAAATAGTATTTTTTCATATTATGTAAAGTTTGCATTTTTCAGCAATTATTTATAAATAAATTTTAATATAGAGAGTATTATATAATTCCTTCTGCTGACTCGGACACCTAACGAATGTGTATTGAATTTCTTAGAAAGAGCACATTGAGAAACCTAACAGTCGCATAACTAGCTGCATCGAAAATTATAACAGGAGTTCTTAAAAGAAAAGTAAGATGGTTTACATCATTGTTAACAATAGAAATCTAGTAAAAGAACAATAGATTTACATCACATTACATAAAACATATCATTATTTAAAGACAAACATAATGTGTAAGGGTGATATTAACCTGTACGTTATATAGAAAGAAGTGCGTTACAATACGTATTGTATAAATTGCGTTATTTTTACAGAGCCTATTATGCAAAATCACCGAAAGGATCGGAATGAACTCGTTTGAGCGTAATAATGGTAATAGTGCTCTATATCTAATAAATCATTACAATAGTTAGTTCAGATTGATACTCTCGTATAGGTTACTGTTCAACCTACTCAGCCTACACTGCAGCAATGAGAAATGATCCAACTGTTCATACTATCTTAATAGTATAGTTTACTTGGACTCTAAATACAAAGTTTTGTCAACTTCGGAGAATTTGCCTCTATTTTTTGTAAATTTGTCTCTACTTCCATGACTTTGCCTGATGTTTTGGAAAGTCTCTTTTATTTAACACCAGAAATTACATGTCAGCCCTGACAAAGGAGTCTGACGAGATATCAGCGGATGAAGATTGCATGAAACAAACTAATAAGATTATTATTAGATAAGACGATGAATGCTCTTGAAGTTTACATTTTAAAGCGTTTGTTTTTCAAGCTTAGGATTATGATAGTAAAAGTTTTTGTTTTTTCATTGACTAATAAATTGCGTCTATCATCTGGAACAAAGCTCACTCTAAAAAGAAAAACAACGCACGTCTCACCCTCCCCACCCCCTTTCCCCCAATTCACTGAAGAAGGGAGCTGGTGTCTGACCGTGTCAAATAGGCAAACCAAACCCATGATTGGCTTAGAGTGTCTCATTTGCATCGTAATTCAAAGTAGGATGGACCAAAGTGTGAATCTTCACAATTAAACAATCATCACTCGCTGTCAATCAATGTCTTTATGACTCTCTGACTCCTCCTATTTTTCACTCGAAGTCTGACTAAGTTTTACGAGCTGTATGTTTGTTGTTTTTTTTATGTTCTTGTTGTTGTTTTTGTTTATGATTTGCTTTTACATCGTCTCAGTTCTACAAGTTGGCGACAGACACACAGACAAACAGTCAGATTGAGAGGGAGAGAGATAGAGAGAGAGAGAGAGAGAGAGAGAGAGAGAGAGAGTGAAGGAAACGGTGATAAGAAAAAACAACGCAAAAGAGTCGGAGCCACAACAACAACAACAACAACAACAACAAATAAATTCTATGACGAAATAATTATGCGACCAACTGTGCAGATCTGTTCTTGCAGCTGTGGGCGTACTTTAATATTAAAATCTCCACCAAGTTTTCTCGTGCACTTATTGAAGTTTCCAAACCTGAGAGGTCATATAGGAACCTCTTGCATCGATTAGCCTCTCTAAGGATCCATTAAGCAGCTTCTCATGTCTCCCCTTCCCATGCTCTACATGTTTCTCAAATCACAGCGTAAGTTGTCCCTTGCTGTGAGTAGCCAAATACCAAACCTGCCAACCGCCAGCCATTAATGTGTGCGAACTGGCGCAAGTGAAAAAGAAGTCGCAATCGGAGGTCCCTGGTTCGAAACCCACAATTGGCCAAAAATTTTGTCCGTTTTCATTCCTTTCATCGGTGTTGGTGTAATCGGATTGTTTGAGACATGAGTCAATGCTATCATAGAACTATTTTTGTGTTGCAGCACTTAAAATGTCATACTTTAGTCTTGGAACTAGACCACGACATTGAACGCTAACCAACCATTAAAGTGGACACTTAAACCCCAAAATAATGTAGGAGAAAAGAGCAAATACGCTTTTTTTCGTGTCGAGTTCGATTCTCTCTAATACAAGTTCGTCACTCATGTCAATGTTACTTCCAGACAGTCACATAGACTATATATAGAAGAGATAATGAGATATTAGGCTTACAACCCTGCAGAGATTTCCGATAGAAGTATCTCTTACTCGATTGCTCAATATAGCTTTAGCCATAAATTATTAGCATCATTATTAATTAGGTTAGAGGCCTAGACTGGAAAATAACAAGCTCCACGATTTATGTTGGTTTTCTATTCTTAGGTTACATGTACACACTATTGGTCTATAATATAAAAAAGACAGCATTTTTATATTGTGTCTGATAAAATAAAAGGTTAAGTTATAAGTTTTTCAAAGATTTTCATATCTTTTTTTAAAGAACAAAAGGAAAACGCCTCTGTAAAAAGAAGACTTGTTTAATGCTAATTGGCAATCTTTTTCTGACCTTGGACGCTGAGCAACAACTCAAACTCCCATATCATACTAATGGGGGAAGACCTGCCCACTCTAGTGCTTTGTCTTCCCATATCTCCGTGTATACTGATGAGGCACCCGTGATTGCAGTCTGTGATCGGATTTCCCCAGTGGGTTCACAATGACTTGTCCCAGCGACCTGCTTGCTGCTAGATGGTCAACGTTTAACCGCTGGTAGGGGAGAGTAGTGATTGCAGTTTGGTGTGCGGGTGGAGGAGGTTTGATTGGTTTCTTGGTATTGTAGATACAGGCGGTATCTACCCTCAGCCATAGACTCATCCACAGACACAGAGTTTGTGTTTCGCCCTACCAGGGTTCGTCAGTGCGGCTAGAGTGGGATTCGAACCAGGGACCTGCGGCGTCCAAGGCAAACGCTCTACCAACTGAGCTATCATCAAGAACAACAACAACAACAACAACAACAACAACAACAACAACAACAACAACAACAACAACAACAACAAATCAAAGAAAAAGCGGAACAAAACAAAAAACAACAAACAGAACAACAACAAAAAGAAAACAACTGCTTATACATTTCTCTTAGCGTTAGCAAACAATCCAAATTGTTTTATTTCTTACAAAACTTCTGTCTTATTAGATATGATCTTTTCGCTTCTGCATTAAGAACACACTGAGTATGAACACTGTAGGATACAAAACAGACTTTGAACTCGTATGTGAGAAGCGAGCGCACCATTAGTTGTTTCTCCAATATTGACTTAATAAAGACTTCTATCACCTACAGGTCATTTAGGCTGATTCTCGGTAATCTTCCGGACCCACTGACTTTAATTTCCTCTAAAGTATAAAAAATACAATATCAATCTACATTTAAAAATCAATTAATGTTGAAAATCAACAGTTGTTGAACTAAATTTGTCTGCAGATCGCGTGAACAAATCTTAAACAACTAATTTCACAGTGCGCACAGTTTGGTACACCCTTCTACGTTGTCCTCTTTCTATCTCTTTCTATCTATCTGTCTATCTATATGTGTATGTATGTTTCTATCTATCTATCTCTCTCACATCCATAAACACACAATTTACTTCAATTTCTCTCAAATTCTCAGTTTCTCTTTTTTCTTTTTTTTTCTAACTTTCTCTCTATTATTCTCTTGCTCATTTTCTTGTATTTTTTCACTCTTGGTGTGTATTTTTTACACCAAAGTTTTTGTCTACCTCTAGAGTTGTTCTTGATACTATGTTTCTTAGTTTTTAATTTTTTTTACTATCGACCCCCTT
The DNA here is from genome assembly GCA_003991915.1 of Elysia chlorotica. Classification (NCBI taxonomy): domain Eukaryota; kingdom Metazoa; phylum Mollusca; class Gastropoda; family Plakobranchidae; genus Elysia; species Elysia chlorotica. The sequence goes on along the minus strand of RQTK01000599.1, from coordinate 111,645 downwards.
TATCTTTCTTCTTTTAGCACCTTCCCTTTCTCTTTCCCACACTCTCATATTGCTTTTTGCCTCTCTGTTTTGCAAACTTTATTTAATGTGAGCTGTTAAAGTATTAGCATGAGAAAGTGATTTTACAATTTCTGTACACGTACAAGAAAAGAATCCTAAGTAGAACAGACTAATAAAAACCTAGAAGAACATAAAAAGAACAATCTTCCTCTTAAATAAAGCTTCTAGCATCTTGATTTCTGCTCTTGAGCCCAAATAAGGTAAGAAAAATTTTAATGTCTGAGAACTTTCTGTACCACCTTTATATTTAGATAAAAAACAAAATAATGACATTTTTGATGCGTTACAATGAGCTGCTCACTATGTACGAAAAATGTATTATTTCCACTCAAGTGGAAATCCCGTTGGCTTCCTTTATGAATATTGAAATAGGGAAAAGGGTAGTCCCGCTTGGTCTAGACGAAGCCCTAATGTGAGGGGTCTTTGCCCTCCATCTGGTTTATGAGGTAATAGCATTGTCTTATGACAGGCTTGAGCCTTTGAGAAGAGGGCATATGCCTTGCGATCTACGTGACTTTACGAGGTGACGTGCCCCAGTCTTTAGAAATGGGATTCTTTCATCTGGATGATGCTCCATTAAAAAAAAAGATGTTTAACTTGGCTATGTTAGTATCAGAAGATGTTGTTGTTGATTCATATACATCTTGGTTTCGTTTTCAGTATTAGTTGGCTAGGTGAAGTAATTAAAATTGTCAGGCTCTTTGTTAACATTTTAATTTTTAAACTGCCCACTGAACAGTGTAAATGTTTGAATGTGATTTATGAGCAGAAAATACCTGCCTTTTATTTAAATATTTCTTTATTTTTTATAATACAAACATATAATATTTTTGGTTTATCTAATCCATTAAAAACACAACAAAGCGTGCAAACTGTCAAAGTTAGAAAAAATTAAGTGGATCGAATAGCTCATTAGTAATTTACCTTGAGAGTGGAATGGAAAATTGCTTTAAACTTTCAGATTTCTAAAAATTAGATACATGGAATTAGTAGTCCTTGAAAACAAACTTTGCTATTTTTTATGAGAAAGGCATAAAATACTACACAGGGTAAAAATCTAGAAAAGTACAAAGACGTGATATAATAGAGTGTACAGCCTATTTATACAACAATACAGAAGAAAGCCAACTAAAAGTACAGTGAGGCTGAGCACGTCACAATGGTAATGGGTTTAAGACTGGCCAGAGGGCAGAAGATTTTTTTTCTCACCAGACCTGGTAATGATAGGTGGATAATGACCACACTGGACCAACCTTCTAAAGGATGTTATCATAAATATTATCAACAGGGTCTAAAAAGGGACCCTAAAGTACAGTCGCTATTGTGATAGGTTAGGGTATCTCAAACATTGAGAGAGACAGGGAAATATACAAAGCAAAAAGAAACCCTTATTATTTTTTAACATTTCTGTATTTTATCAATAATCAATATAACATATCGTTATATAAATGATCAAAATAAAATATTGTCCTTGGCTCCAAGTTGATAATATAAAAACACAAAAAGCTGATTGTTTTTAACATTTCTGCATTTTATCAATAATCAATATAAAATATTGTCATTGGCTCCAAGTTATTGATAAAACCATATATGAAATCTGCAATATCTTACCGCGCGCGTGTATGTTACACTTACTTTATATCTTTCTTGAAATCAGCACCAACAACAAGATTTGCCAAACAAAAAAAATTTACTGCAGACTAGATGGGTTCTATATTGCAAAAAGAGTCAGTTACATGAAAAACCCGCAGGGTTAGTGAGAAAGATATATATATATATAATATATAAAGAGAGAGAGAGAGAGAGAGAGAGAGAGAGAGAGAGAGAGAGAGAGAGTATGTCTTAGAGAAAACAAAAAAAATCAATAAGATATTGTTATGAAATAAAAACATTATGTTGTTTATAAATAACCATCTACAATGATAGCGTTACTATATAGTGTCCTGAGCTTTACCTTTCTATGCACTATTTGTAAGCCTTTTACCACTCAGAGAGTTACAGGAGTAACTGCTACTACTAGTACAATGTATTAAGTGTCTTAGAACATCATGGGCACAATATGGCCGTACCGTGCTGACGTGCCGTAAAAACAAACTCACTCACTCATTCATCGGAACGCATTTCTTCCAACTGTTTATTTCATACCAAGAGCTCCTTAGTGATGACATAAGTACAAGATAGACCTACTTTGATAATATATATATATAAAGTCTGCAATATCTCACCGCGCTTGTGTATGCTACATGTTTTTTTTTTATATTTCTTGAAATCACTACAAATAAACAAAAAATTGTCGAACAAAACAGATTGACTGCAGACTAGATGGGTTTTATGGTGGGGAATATACATACTGACACATTCTGCGTGAAATCAAACAGTATTGAAATAGTAATTAAAATATAGAATGCCGACAGTAGAAATTTAACAGCAAGATACTTGCCATTGGCTGGTTCGTAAAGGACCAATTATCATACGTATTTGTGTCTGTTTCACATGAAAGAAATGTACAACTATACATACTATTTGAAGAGTTACTATTCGTAAAAACAAACTCAAACTGGCCACTTTATGCAAAGGAACTCACTTGAATCAATAGGAGATGCATGTAAAATCGAAGAAGATAGATCGTAAATAGAAGACTGAGCAACACCGCAATGTAGTTTGAAGGACAGAAATACATACACACATAAATAAAAGACACAGATGTCAGAGGAATAGGTAAACACATAAAACAATATTTGCTTGAACCACTTGCTGCCAAATACTCGTGCAAAGCCAGTGCCGAAAATGGAACAAATTCAATGATGAGAGTAATCCTGTCTTGGTGGTTGCTACCACAAATCAGCTAAGTGGCTCTGGTAAAAGGGTATTGTGTTTTTATACGCTTTTGTTAAGACAAGCAATGAACGTGATTTGTATACGAAACGAAATTTTAAGCTGTAGAGAGAGAGATAATAGTTGAAGAAGCAAAAAAGTTTAGAGAAAAAATATCGAGTTAACAAGAACAGTACGGTTAAAACGCAAGTTATTTAGTTGGTTTAATGCCCAACATGAGCACTATGTAGGCTTTACTGTGGACGGGCCCCAAGACTGACGCCTAACTATGTTATGTGCTGCGACACACGAGGCCAAGCGGGGATACTATAACTCCTGTCTCAGCCGTTCACATTAAACTGACACCGACCCAACCAGTAAGAGGCAACAACGCCAAGACTTAAAGTACGGACCTTTTGCATCGAGAGCCGGTGTTCTACCCCAGGACCACCGCGTCCCCCAGTTAAAACGCAAAGTGACGCAGATATTAGATATCATAGAAATAAATAAATATGGGAAATAGAGGTAAAGAGAGAGAGAGAGAGAGAGAGAGAGAGAGAGAGAGAGAGAGAGAGAGAGAGAGAGAGAGAGAGAGAGAGACAAGAAAGAGACAGATACAGACAGACAGAGAGACAGAGAGAGAGAGAGAAAGAGAGAGAGAGAGAGAGAGAGAGAGAGAAAGAGACAGAGAGACAGAGAAAAGGAAGACGTAATCGAGATATATCGCTGCTTGGGTGATAGCTTTCAAAAAGCTTTTTTTTTTAAAGAGCACAACAGAGATTACGATAAAATTCGAATTATAAAAGTTAAAATGATATATCAAATTGTTTTTGAAAGAAAAAAACACAAAAAGCGATTCAGCGAAAACATAAATTTAATCTAGTACATTAAAACAGAATCATAAACAGTCGCGTTTAACCTTAAAGACAATCATGCAAACAGTTGTAAAAAGAAGAGTTCCAAAAGAAGAATATGTTTTTCTAAAACAGCTCAGATGCCTTTTCATACCTATGAAAAAAATCATGTTTCACAAAACTGTAAGAACACCAGGCGCTATTTAAATAACAATAAAGAACAATATGCAGCGTTGGATATTATATAATATTCTTGCTCAAAGGACTAATTTTCACTGGACTGTACAACAGGTTTCGTTTTACTAAAAAAAACAACAACAATAAAACGATGCAGAATAACAGGATTAACCATTCTGACCGCACAAACCCTCGCACATACTCCCCCCCCCCCCCCCCCCCCCCCAAACCCACAAAGACACAAACAAAATGAAAGTTGAAACCTAAGCCAAGCATTCATGTTACTAAAAGGAACATATCTTTTACTAATAACGGCAAATAAAACTAGATCAGATAACAAAATTAAAACAAAAGGAAAACGAGACGCCTAAAAAGCAGTTCACGGTTCTTTTGACTTAAAATCCCACAGTTGGTTGGTCTTGGGTCTCGAGTTTTGTAACATTACCTCTACCATAAAATAGCTCTTTATATGGGGCTTTTCGATTAAATTCGCTTTACTCAGCAGACCTGAAAAATCACTGAAGTTCCTAACCCATCAAAAAACATCTCCAATCTTCACAGTTCTCTGAGCTCTCATGGATCAAACAGTCCAGCAAGTCATCCGTTTTCTTTCCACGTTCTCTCTCTCTCTCTCTCCCTCTCCTCTCTCTCTCTCTCTCTCTCTCTCTCTCTCTCTCTCTCTCTCTCTCTCTCTCTCTCTCTCTCTCTCTCTCTTTCTCTCTTTCTCTCTCTCTATCTCTCTCTCTCTTTCTCTCTCTCTCTCTCTGTCTCTCTTTATCTATCTCTCTCACTCTCTATGTCATGGTGACAGTAATTTTTCCCCTGGCTGTGAGCAGACAATCGTGGCCTTGCGAATACGGACGCGCTACAAAATCAAAGACAATACGTAAGGGATGTTTCACGTCACCTAAATCTTAAGAAAAGTCATGAACGGCGACTGGACCCAGGATCGGGATACACATGACTTGGTCGACTAGATTATACTGGCTCTAACCCAATCAGTAAAGATAAAGCGCAGCCGCTTGAGCGAGATTTGAACGACGGACCTCCTGCGATGGAATCAGGTGCACTACCCCAAGGCTACCCATCACCCTTTTGTTTTTCAAAATTTTCCATCATTATGTTAGCTTGTCCGTTGTGTCATCCGTTGAAAAAATCACCTGAAAAGCTCTGTGTATTGGGCTAACCCATCCCGCTTTGGTGGATCTCCATTGTAGCTAGTGCCTGGTGCCATCCATCCACCCTCTTACCGACTTGCCATTTCTTCTCTTTGCTACCTTTTTCCCTTCCAGAATGTGTTTTTCTAAACAAGTGTGCCTCTTTTAGAAACCCCTGATTGATATTACACAAAAGACGAGTTAAGTTTAACTATTAATTCATTTAGCATGTCATCGTTTTAATCATGTGCTATCCATGGTATTCTGAGAAACTTTCTGTATTAATCTAATTCAAAAGAATACTTAAGGGTATTTGCACCGGCGGCTAATCATAGAACTTTAGTAGATTTAACGAACAAAAGATTTATCCGAAAGTAAATATGGTACCCATTATCGTCAGATAGATCGCAAAGCATGTAATATTTTTGCGTCTCCCAATCCCGTTACGCAACGACAGTCGACAATGAGAAGATCAGACAGAATGAGGACATATAAATACCTGCCTGTAGAGCTTGGCATACAGTGAGAAGCTTATGATATCAGGATCGATGGAATTATCTCTGCCTCTTTCTCTCTCTCTCCCTCAATTTCCCTCCTTTCTCTTTCTCTTCACCTCTCTCTATCACTCTCTCTCTCGCTCGCTCTCTTTCTCCCCCTCTCTCTTTCTATTTCTGTCTCTCTCTCCATCTAGTTTACTTTTGGTCGTCCTCTTCTAGTTCAACATGTTATAATTAAGTTACCAATGATATTCCCACATGGCGACGGATCCAAAACTTATAAATCTGACTATTTCACGTGCTGCCACACACGAGCCGATGTGGTCATACAAAAAAAAAACCACAACAAAAACCCCCCACAAATAACTCCTGTGTCAGATAGTCACATCATACTTATATCTACTTTATAATATACATAATCCGTTTGGCTCATAATTATGTCGATATGGGAGTGGAATTTATGTACCTAGAAGAAAACTAACCTTAATTGTTACCCTTTGTTTAGCAAAAAATCATCAATTTTCGGACCATTTGAGATTATTTGAGGTGAGTCAGTGAGTGAGAGAGCTGGTTGATTTATGTTCTTCTAACCTTAGCGCCAAGTCTATAATTTTATCATCGTCATTATTATTACTATTACTATTATTATTATTATTATTATTATTATTATTATTATTATTATTATTATTATTATTATTATTATTATTATTATTATTATTTCCCCTTTATCATGTTGACCCGTCCGTTGTGTTCTACGTACCCTTCCGTAAAAAAAAAAAATCTCTGTGTCTTGGGTTATCCTTTCTGCCTCGGTGGATTTACAGTGTAGCCAGTAGCTAGTGCCTGATGTCATCCATCCACCCTCTTACCGACCTGTCCTTTGATCTCTTTGCTTCTTTTTTCCCTTCCAGAATGTGTTTTTGTAAACAAGTGTACCTCTTCAAGTCCAAAAACTATTTTAAATATCCCTCTTTGAGGTTATATAAGAGTCAGTTTGGTTTAACTATTAATTTCTTTTAACATGTCATCGTTTCACTCACGTGATATCCATGGTATTCTGAGAAACTTTCTGTAGTATCTAATTCAAAAGAATACTTAAGGGTATTTGCACCGGCGGCTAATTACAGCACGTTGGTAGACATAACGAGCAAATGATTGATCAGAACGTGATTATGGTACCCATTATCGTCAGATAGATCGTAAACCTGTAATATATTTTCGCCTCCCAAGCCCATTACGTTAGGACACTCGACAATGAGATCAGACAGGATGAGGAGATAGAAATACCTGCCTGTAGAGCTTGGCATACAGTGAGCAGCTTATGATATCATGATCGATGGACTTATCTTTGCCTTGCTCTCTATCTCACTCTATTTCCCTCCTTTCTCTTTCTCTTCAACTCTCTCTATCACTCTCTCGCTCGCTCCATCTCTCTCTCTCACCCTTTCTCTCTCTCTCTCTCTCTCTCTCTCTCTCTCTCTCTCTCTCTCTCTCTCTCTCTCTCCCGCTTGTTGGTTTATTAACGTCCAACACCAGCGTCAAGTCTATTTCATAGATGGGTCATTGTCATTAGGTCCCAAGGCTAACATCTGATATGATCAAACCTAGAGACAGTGCAAGGGTATTATCGACCCAACCAGCAGGGGAACGGAAGTGGACAACTAAATTTAGTACAATCTTAGTTCTCGAATCAGGGACCTCCCGATTGGTACACCAATACTCTATCAACCACTTGCGCGAGTTTGCTCCAACAGAGATAATTTGGGTTAAGTTATGCCATGAAAATTTTCGCTTTTTTTCTTCTTCTGAACATTAAATAAGGTTGTTTAAGTTAATAACGATGGTAAACATGTGGTTTGGTTGATTACTGCTCATTATTTTTATATTTCAAAAATAAAAAAGAATAACGTTAAGTTATGTTCTCCAGCACGTAAAATCCGGTACAAACACTCTTAGAAGAGGGAGGATTCAATTACATAATTTTTTATTGTAAACTAGAACCATATAACCACATTTTAGATCGCATGTATTAAATATTTGATTTATTTCTATAAATTACAAAGTTATAACTTTTTTCAATTCAAATTAAAAAATATAGAGATAATTTTAAGAAGTATCTTAAAAAAGAGATGTATAATTATGTATTTGTTCCGTCCGCACTTGGTTCGGCTTAATACTATTACTACTACTACTACTACTACTACTACTACTACTACTACTACTACTACTACTACTACTACTACTACTACTACTACTACTACTACTA
>RQTK01000599.1:55577-102493 GCA_003991915.1 Elysia chlorotica | reverse complement strand
TATTATTAATATTATCATTATGCGTATTGTTGTTATTATTATTATTATTATTATTATCATCCTCATCATCATCATTATCGTCATCTTTTCTTTTTATTTGATAGCTCTAGACAGGCCTTATCAGAGCTAGACACCCCCTCTCATTCGATAACACCCACTTATCAAAGAAGCGATCACCCCATTTCGCTTTTCCGCAGAATTTGTAATTATGGTTCAGGTGATGCTATTGACGTAGGTGCTTAGTAAACGTGGAAAATAAATCATATTTATTATCTTCATATGCTTAAGGGAATAATTATCATTGAAAGCATTGTGGAAGGTCCTTGAAAGATCTCGACGCATGGATACTTAATTGTGAAATAGGTGAAGTATCCTAAAAGATAATTATGCATCAATTGAGACAAAGAAACATGAACTACGAAGTAATTGTTGTTGTGTTTTCTTAAGTGACTCTATATATAGATGAATAGAAAAAAGGTTAGATAAATAAATAGATAGATAGATAGATAGATAGATAGATAGATAGATAGATATAGATAGATAGATAGATAGATAAATAGATAGATAGATAGATAGATAGATAGATAGATAGATAGATAGATAGAAGGAGAGACACAGAAAGGAAGAGAGAGATTGTTAGACAAGTAGATAGAGAACTATCTAAACAATTAGATGAAAAAGATAAAAAGAATGCCTCATTTTATTTCACATTCTATGTTTTATTACTGTTTAGCTTTCTTGTTTTAAGTGCCTATGTTATGGGCAATTAACTCCGTGGCTTGTGCACACGATTCTTCTTTGTATACGTCAAATATGCTTTGATTTTACGTTTTTTCCGTTTAATAAACCTTACTGTTGGCATAGTATTTGAAAAGTGTCCTCTATAAAACCGTGCACTCAATTTTGCTGTCTGAACGTCTTTACTATTTCTACAATTTGATTAATAAAAGTTTGAAAAAATCGAAATAACCATTTCACTGCTTCCGATCCTTGAGAAAACGGAAGAAAAATAACGGATTTACCCCATGTAATCTGACACTTCAACATGTTTTCTTGCCCAAACTGTCTGGGGAAAATTATTGGATGTGACGGTTCACAGCAGGCGGAAACGACAAGCATGCCGGGAAATAATCTGCGTCTGGCAATGTCATATCCCTCCGCTAATCTTGGATCCTTCCGCAAACGACAGATCCTTCCGCTCATCTACAAAATGTGTCAGACGGGCTTTGCAGAGAGAAAGCAAAGGAGGGAGAGAGAGAGGGGGGAGGGGGATAAAGAGAGAGAGAGAGAGAGAGAGAGAGAGAGAGAGAGACAGACAGACAGACAGACAGACAGAGATAGAGGGTTAGAGAGATGGTTTGTGAACTATCCTTTTCTTACCTAGACATACTTCATGAGCAAACGTTTCTTAACCAAATACTGGTGAGAGAGAGAGAGACATAGAGAGGGTGCGAGAGAGTGCGAGAAAGGAAAAATAAATAAAGAGAGAGGAAGAGATAATTATGAGGAACTGAGAAAGAAGGTTGGGGGATGTCTAAAGGAAAAACACCAAACCTTATTTCGTTGAGTATGATAAGTCAATCCCTTATATTCTGTTTATTTTGTCATGTTATTAAATGGTGCACTCAAAGTGTATTTGAAAAAATGCTTAACAAAATGAAGGACATGCACATTGCGTGAAATCAATTACAGCCATCGCGATTGACAAATAACTAATTATCGATCTCGGAGAAAATTGGAATATACAAAATCCTTTTAGCTCAGGTATTGTTTTCCTCTGGCTTCTCTCTATTTTGTGATATCCTTTTCCAGCCTCTTGTGTTCTTAGTGAAAATAATCGCTCACACACAATCATCCTGGTTATTTAAGCCTATTATCTACGCACCGTTCTGTGTGTGCGTGTGTCTCCTTCTGTCTAGTTGTCTGTCTGTTTGTCTGTATCTCTTTCTCTTTCTCTATCTCTTTTGCATTTCCCCCTGTGTCTCTATCGCCACCCCTCTCTCTCTCTCTGTCTGTCTGTCTCTCTCTCTCTCTCTCTCTCTCTCTCTCTCTCTCTGTGTCTTTCTCTATCTCCCTTTCTCGTGTCTTGTGCCTTATGTACACGAACGCTTAGAGGATTAGAGCGTGTGTAACAGTATGCCTAGAAAGTGTGTTTGAGCCTTACGTCTTTGAGTGCATGACTCTATCGCATGTTTGTGTGAGCAAATATTGTGTTTTTGTGTGTGTTAGGGTGAGCGTGAGCTTGGAGTGTGTATGTGTGAGCTTAGTGCATGAGTGTAGGAGCTGTATTTGTCTTAGTGGAGATCCTGTGTTTGTTTAGCTTATAGAGAGTGTGTTACCTCAGAGCGTTTGTGTTAGCTTAAACAGAAACATGATAATTATGTACACGCCACGAGATGACTTTCGAAGATCAACAGAATTTTAACTATTGGTAAATAACAACAACCAAAAAAGCCCAGGGTAAAGAACTAGGATTAATGGGACTGAAAATTTACTAATCGGATTTGAATGGAAATGTATGTCTTTTTCCCACCCCTTTTGTCTTCCATTTTTCATTCAGCGTTATCCTATGCTGTTTGTTTCTTCATGTTTGTTCCATAAAATACATCTATCCTGATTAATATTTTTTCGTGTCTTCATGTGTGGTCTATTGAACATTGCTAAATTCCCGACATTTTACTTTTTATGCGCTGTTATTCTTTGTAACGTGTCGTCCTATTGTAGTTTTTCTCGGTTTCGCCATAGGGTTTTCTTTAGGAATGAAAAATCTTTCATTAAGAAAGCAAGACTGTACAACAAACGAGGCCCAAAATGTTCCTTTAAAAAAGAAGATTGGCATCGATAATTGCTTGTTAGGTAACTTTGACGTTCGTTCCTGGCTAAACGGATGCTTGGGGGTCTAATCAGCGAGGCTGTGGAATCTCTGCTTTTCACCAGGCCTGACGCTTGGAGCTAAAAAAAAAAATTGACAGGCCTAATAGTGTGTGTTGGGATAGGACATGGCATCGGCCTGGTGAGTACGTGGCAGATGGAAAGAGAAAGTGTGAGCAGAGGAGGAAACTCAGGAAATGTGGTCGTAGTTTGTATGGGGGGGGGGGGGGATAAAAATGTGCTTTGTCGTTCTTAAAGAGAGGGAAACTGTGATTGCCTACAAAGATTGACAAATAATACCTAATAAAATAAAACACTTTAATCGTGGTTTTGTGCCAATTTGTATAACACACAAACGCTTATACAAGCTTATATTTATATTTTGTGCAACATTTATAAATATTCAAACAGATTAATTCTAAATTTGTTCCCCAGCCAAACAGAGTTTTAAATTAATTATAATCGTTGCCAACTCAAATTGTTTCAAACCATATATTTTTAGTCAAAATGAAAGTTTAACACGTACGTTTTTGCGACTTAAGTTTGGGACTTATCTACAGGACGGCAAAAGTTCTTTCAGTGCGTGCAAAGACTTCAGTCCAATGCCTTTAGAATTACGGATAACAGATATCATCCAACACCTACTTAGTATTCTTTTCAGTGCGTGCAAAATCAATTACTTTAAGCTGTTATCAACTCAGAACCATCTCTAATTCTGTGTAAGCCAATTCAATTCCAGTAATCATCTGTAAGAATTATATTGACATCTAGCTCTCTATTTAAAACGTACTCCTCTCTTTCACTCTCTCTCTCTCTCAATCATTTTTTCTCTTTCTCTCTTTCTCTCTTTTTCCCTCTCCTTCTTTGTCAGTATAACTCTTTTCCTTTCTTCTTTCATCAATCTTTCTCTCTCTCTCCGTCGCTCTCTCTCTTTCTCCTTATGTCTGTCTATCGCTTTCACTGTCTATGATTATGCCTCTTTTCCTTCCCCTATCTTTCTCTCTCCTTCTCTGTCTCTGTCTCCTCTCTCTTTCTCTGTCTCTCTCTTTCTTTCTCTGTCTGTCTATCTTTCGCCTCTTTTCCTCCCTGTCTCTTTTGATCTTTCTCTCTAACTTTCTTTTTCACTACTCTTTTTCTCCTTCTCTCTCTATCCCTCTATTACACACCAGAAGACCTGCGTGGGTCCAACTTCCAATCTAGCCATTGATGGAACGCCCTACGTGCACTGCTTTAGTACTGATGGTGCTACAGAATAATGTGCATAGTGATTACTTTAGCCTGCCTTTCTAACGTATATATAAATATATAACCCCTGTTAGGTTCGAATCAGTAATGCAGAAATTATTTTTCTTTAGACTTGTTAGACCTAGGTTAGAGCGTACTTGTCATGTCTCTATCTGTATATGAGTCTATGGGTCTCTTTCTGTCCGTATTTGCCATATCCTATCTATTTTTCTCTCTCTCTCTCTCTTTTTCTTTCTCACTCACTCTTTATCTCAATCGTTTTTTATGTAACTTATCATGCTTTTTAAGATAACGTAATGAAAGCAAAAACAATTCCCTTTATTGGACAGTACAGTTTTATCTTATCTCTTACCTTATCTTATCCGAGAGAGAGAGAGAGAGAGAGTCTCTCTCTCTCTCTTTCTATCTCTCTTTCTCTCTATCTCTCTTACTCCACAGGGCCCAACTTTCAATCTAGTCATTGATGGACCACCCTGTCCGTGCACTGTTTTAGTAATGATGATGATCGTGATTAACGAACCCAGTGCTAACTTCAGCCTGCTTTTATCACTGTCGACATAACAAAGCAGGAAACCAAACAAATAATTGAAAAATGCGTTAATAGGGCTTCTACTGAATGAATCCAAAAATCTAATATTTTATAAACTTTATTTTTTTTTTCATTTTTTTATATTCTTACATGGAGTGAGCTATGTTGGATCTAGGTTTTAAGATTAGATTGCAAATTATGACAAAAACAAACAAACAAACCAACAATAAAAAAAACAACAACTTATCCTTGATACAGATCTATCTCTGACAACTCAATACTTCGCCATTTTATTAAGGAATGTATGGTCATGCAAAATCATTTTAAAAAAATCATTGTGCTAGCATAGTATACATTTTTTTAAAATTATGAATCAAATAAACGACATAAACGGTAGACAATATGTTATATAAAATTCACTGTTTATACAAACATAAATGTATCATTCCAACGTAGCTGGTAGTCCTATACATCTTTCTTATAAAACAACAACAACAACAACAACAACAAACCCAGCAACATGAACTACTTAAACCAATGTAAGCATGCCAGACTGAAACAAAAAATGTAAATAATACTTTAGTAACCTGCCAACCACCTCAAATAAAAAATGTATTAGTGTATTCATTTTTTCTTTCTAGATGTAACCATCTATTTCTGATTTCGAAACTTTAATATGCGATAATAAGCATTACCTTTATCACCGTCTCTCATTCAAATCTATTTCCCACTTATTCCTTTTCTTATCACCCTTCCGCCCATACAGCTGTTGCTCTGTAACAGTCTAGTTGCGTCAGCATGAACAATATATATGGGTATATCATTAACATAGATCTCCTACCAGTCTGATTGGTACAGTGGACTGTTCAACCATCGACCTTATTTAAAAAGGTGCAGCCATTTGTTAACGTTTTGTTGTTGTTTTGTAAAGAAAATTGCTTTGTTGTAAAAGTAAGAATAAAAGTATGATTAGCATAGGCGGGGTTTGAAATATTTATAAGAACATTCTTTAAAACACAATTCTAAAATGTGGCATCACTAGAAATGCTGTGTTCATGACATGGCTAAAATGTTAATCTCCAATAAGATGACTGGCTCTATTTTTTTCACCCTTTTTTTTTTCAAGGAAATATGCCAAATGAAAACTCTAAATTCTACTTGATGTAAAGGCTCAAGTATTTTGAAAGCTTTCTTTCTCTATCTCTATGTCAGTCATTTTGTATCCCTGTGTGTCATTCCCAACACCCCTCCCCCGCTCTCTCTCTTTCTCTCTCTCTCTCTCTCTCTCTCTCTCTCTCTCTCTCTCTCTCTCTCTCTCTCTCTCTCTCTCTCTCTCTCTCTCTCTCTGAAGTTTTCAATATTGGCCACAGGGAAAAGATTAAGATGATAAACAAGACTTCCTCACTTTGGGTAAAGTTGAAGAAACCTTTTACTGAAAAAGTTATGAAAATGAAGACTAAACACCAAGTCCTAAATTGAAGCCAAAACCATAATCTTTTCAGGCGAGTACTCTATACCAAAGTTTTGCTAAGCAGAGAGTGGGTGAATTTAAAGAACAATAATGGGTAAAAGGACGTTAGAATTTTTGAGAGTCAGCTTTTTAGATCGTTTTTTTTGTTGTTGTTACTTTAAACACATTCGTTTTCCACTTATTATGACTCAATGTTATCCAATGTTGATTTGTGTCAATATCAGTGTTGCTTTCTTATGCAGGTCCTGCAGGGATACTACTCTCTGTATTGATCAAATAACAAATCAAATAAATATGACATTCTTTAATTCTTATCTTGAAATGAGCACAATTTGAATGAGATATAACTATCACACACACACACACACACACACACACATATATATATACCCCGTAGTATCGACTGCTGCCCATGAAATATATGAGTATTTGCATTTCTATTAAGCTGCATACTATTTTCGTATACATAATTATCATATGACAAACACAAAATGATCTATACTTGCAAAACACCTAAGAAGTAAAAAAAGGAAAAAAAAAATTATTATTTTTATCCTTCAATGAGTATGTCATTCGCCTTGTTCTTTACTTTTTTTAAATATACTTTGAATGTGCCACTAAATACCATGTAAAGTGTAAGAAAAAGTCGTGTGATAATTAGCAAAAGAAGATTTCGTGATTTCCACTTTAACCCCCTTTTTAAACCCATCTCTCTCTCTCTCTCTCTCTCTCTCTCTCTCTCTCTCTCTCTCTCTCTTTCTCTATCTTTCTAATTATCTCTTTCTCGCTCTCTCTCAGATACGCGGAAGGAGATATCCCTTGCGGAAGGATCCACATTGGCGGAAGGATATGCCATTGCCAGACCAGACAGATAATTTCGCGCCATGCTTGTCTTGTCCGCTTGCTGTGTTCTGTCACATCCAATAATTTCCACACGTTATGTGGTTCAGGTCTAGTCTCGTAAGAACACAATTTGAAGTGCCAGAACGGATAAATCGGATGAATCGATTTCTTCGTTCCGTTTTAGGGAGTGGGAGTAGTAAGGTGATACGTCCAATATTTTTAAAAAGTTGCTTTTATTTATCAAATTCTAGAAGTAAAGGCGTTTGAAGATAAAATATTAAGATACGATAAGATAAACTTTATTGATCAACAAGGGAAATTTGTTCTTGATAAACAGTGCATGGAGCAAACAGTACGACATTACATGTTATGAGCATGGCTCTCTTACTACCACTCTCTCTCTCTCTCTCTCTCTCTCTCTCTCTCTCTCTCTCTCAGTGTGCATTTCTTTAAAGGACAAGTTTAAAATAATATGTCAATACCAAGTTAAAAAAAAAACAACAACAATTATTCGATACATCATTTTATTTATTTTTTCCATTGGTGTATATTTATTAAGATACTTCACATATTTTCCAAATTAAAATTCTTTGTGTGCAGTCCTCCTAAGTACCTACCACAATGCCAGCAATATTATCATAAGCATCTTAAGATAAATGAATAGGTCCAAACGAATTTCCGTGAGCCTCCTAGCATTGACTTAACTGCTACTTCAATAGCATCACCTGGACCAGGTATGTGTGGGATAGAGGGGGATTTGGGGGGGGGGGGGGGTACTTTAATACTGAGAAGAGAAAGGGAATTTCCTGACATTGATAGGTCTGTCCCAGCTGTCGGAAGAAAAACATCCTAATCTCAGTCTAACCGGAAGGAAAATATGAATTTTTTTTTCTCATTTTTCTATATATTATCGTATATAGAATACAAACATTTTTTTAATTCGACCTGGATAAACCATCAGAATTATAATTATGCAGTAGAAAATACTCTTGGTAGGACTATAGAGCCTTTGCTTGATAGGCGCAGATAGTTGGTTGTTTTGTTGGTTTTTTTTCATTGGGATTTCAGGGGTTCTAAATCCACGATGGCACAACATTTATTTTCCCAATATTGCCTACAGTGTTACAGTAGAGGTTTATGTTAGAAACAAAATATAGATAGACATTCACCAAAGATACCTTATTGATTTCCTTGTTTTCTTTTTGCACCCAATTGTTATAATGATATCCTTGAGACGGACAAGGTGTGTCCAGTGTGGTCATTATCCGGATATCAGAACCGGGCTGGTCAGAAAAGCCATCTTTTCCCCCCTGGCTAGTCCCAAACCCATTACCATTGTAAGCGGTCATACCATGACTGTGCTCTGCATCGCCTTATGTTTAGGATAATATGAGTTCCTCATTCACTTGGTTTTTTTCTTTTTTTTTTAAATGCAACGTATGACATAATACAAACTGTAGTTCGAGTGGGGCATTTAAGTATTCTTGCTATGAGCACACTATTTTAGACAGAATAATGATTTCTCAAATGTTTCTGTAAAAGAGTGAACATTACTGAATCGGCTAAGCTTGTTCATATCCCAGTAGCTGCTATTAATTAATACCCAGTTTGATATTTTATATCAAGTGCCTATCTGTATGAAGACAATGTTTATGGTTATTCTCCACCTATCATTACCAGCTGGTCAGAAAAAATCTTTTGGTCTCTACACTGTCCCAAACCCATTACCATTGTAAGAGGTCAGACAATGAACGTGTTCAGTCTCGCCTTACTCTTATGATACACAAATGAGTTCATCACTCACATGTTCTTGGACTTCTTCTATACTTTTCTTTAAATGCAATGTATTAGAACATTGAAACTGTAGATTTTAAGAACATTAAAATCAGAAATAAGAATAAAATAAGAATTTATCAAGGTCTTAGTTATATTTAAGGGTAAAAAATATCCAAAACACAGACAAAATACTCTTATTATTGATTTTTTTTTTCATTTTCGGTTCTTTCGCATAGTTGGCAAAAAGTGGTTTAGGCAAATTATTTTGATGAGTGAAAATGAGCTATATAGCGTTCATACTCTCTGCGAAGGTCCTTAGACTAATCGTGACTGGCACTAAGAGGGGGGCATAATAACTATAGCTCCTACTAGTAAGAGGTAAGAGGCTAGCTCTGTCTTTTTCTGATCCATCATCAATAACTCCGATGCCAGATAAAAGCTCAGTTGTGAGAAAAGTTATGCTGTGGGAGGATAATGTAAGGAAATATAAATTAATGAATCTAAAAAAAATTGTCCTATGTCCTCTCTGTGTTTGTCTATCTCTCTCTTTATCTTTTGTTTTCTCTCTCCCTATCTTCTAATATCACTGTTTTCACCTCTCTGGTATTGTCAATACCATAATATTTGAAACTTCACGTTTTCAGAAACGTATTACCAACTGAGCACTAGAGGGGGCAGGCCCTGACCCCATCAGTAGAGAGCAATGTGGGAAACACTACACTTCTTTCCATTATTTAATATAGTACATGTAGATACATTAAGGAAAACAATTTAAGCCACATACGCCACATATGACTGTCGTTTAAGCTGGTTTGGTTTACCTCGCTATGTTCGTATGGCTTAAGCACCAGTTATAATTGTTGCGAAGAATTGTTTCCCTTAATATTATATTACATCCATTGTTGACTTCAACATCAATATAACAATACAAAATCGATCTATCTGCAAATAATTATGTTTCTTGATTCATTTATTCAAAGGGCCGCATCCCTTTTCACAAGTTGTAACAGCAATTGTGAAGACAGAATTTCTCTCCTTGTTAACTTCTTACACTTTCGGCTCTCACATTGCCAGTTTTGTTGACAGAAAGTCGCTTAAGTAGATTATTTTGATGTGCGGAAATGAGTTATAGAGACAATGGAGATGTTAAGGTCATCTTAAACACGATTGACGTTAAGAATGATTGGTCTGTCATCTTACTGATCCGATCTCTGAGTAGCTCTTGGGTCAAAATAAATAGCTCAAGGAAGTACGTTATTTCTTTTGTTTAAATCTACGAGGCGCTCACAAACTCTCTCTCTCTCTTTCTCTCTCTCTCTCTCTCTCTCTCTCTCTCTCTCTCTGTCTCTCTCTCTATATATCTCTCTTTTTATTTTTTTCTCTCTCTATGTCTCTCTCTTTATCTCTCTTCTTTCTTTTCTCACCCAAATTTTCGTATCTCTCCTACTTAATTTTTCCAGTTTGCTCAATAAAGTACAATTTAAAACTCTTTGTTTTCATACACTGGACTTAGATTGCTTTGTACAAAAATCACATTTATAATTGATTTCAACGAAAATCCATAAAAACAAAACCTTTTCTCCTCAAAATTATCTTCTCTGTTTTTTATCAACGCGTCTTAGCCACTTAGTTGCTTTGCGACAGCAATTTCTTACTCAGACTTTTTTCTCATTATCGATTTTAGGCACTGAAATCGCCTGCGTAGTTGACAGAAAGTTGTTTGAACAAATTACTTTGATAAGCAGAGATGGCCTTAAGAGACAATGGACATGCTAAGATTCTTACGATCCATGATTGGCGTCAAGATGGGTAGGTCTAACTCTAACTGATACGATAACCAAGGAGCTCTTGGTGAGAAATGAATAGTTGGAAGGATGGGATTCTAAATCTGATCTAGTTTAGGTAAGAGCTAGTAACAGTGTTACAGTAGAGGGTAATGTTAAAAACAAAATATAGTTAGACATTCATCAAAAAGACCCCATTAATTTCTCTGTTTTTTTTTGTGGTATCCAGTTGTTATAATGACGTCCTAGAGACGGACAAAGTGTATCCAGTGTGGTCATTATTCGCCTATCAGAACCGGGCTGGTCAGAAAAGCCATCTTTTCCCCCCTGGCCAGTCCCAAGCCCATTATCATTGTAAGTAGTCAGACAATGGCGGTGCTTTGTAGAGCCTTACATTTAGGATACATCAGAGTTCCTCATTCACTTGGCTTTTCCTATATATTTTCAATGCACTGTATAAAATAATGGAAAACTGTGGTTCGGGTGGTGAATTTAAGAATTGTTTCCACGAGCACACTATTGTTTAGAGAATAATGATTTATCAAATATCTCTGTAAAAGAGTGAACATAATGAATTGGCTAAGCCCGTTCACACCCCATTGGCTGATGTTAATGAATTCCAGTTTGATATTAATATATCACATGCCTATCTGCATGAAGACAATGTCTGTCCTGCGTGGTTATTATCCACCTATCATGACCAGCTGGTCAAAAAAAATCTTTTGTCCTTTTGACTGTCCCAAACCATTGAAAGTAGTCATGTAGAAAATCGAAACTGTAGTTCGGATGTTTAATTTAAGAATATTTGCCATGAGCAAACTACTTTGGACAGAATAATGATTTCCTACATATTTCTGTAAAAGAGTCAGTATTAGATTATTTACTTAGATTGTTCATATGCCAATGGATGTTGTTAATTAATACCTTTTTGGTGTTTTAAATCACGGATCTATCTGTTTGAAGAAAAGGTATGTCCAGTGTGGTCATTATCCACCTATCATTACCAGGTCTGGTAAAAAAAAAATCTTCTCCCCCCTGACCAGTCTCAAACTCATTACCATTGTGAGTGGCCAGACCATGACTGTGCTTTGCATCGCCTTACGTTCAGGATATAATGATTATCAGAGTTCCTCATTCACTTGGATTTCTTCTATATATTTTTCATGCAACGTATTAATAATAAAAATTTTAGTTCGGGCGGAGAGTTTAACCATTCTGACCGCAAGCAAACTATTTTGGATATAATAATGATTTTCTAAATATTTCTGTAAAGGAGCGAGCATTAATGAATTGGCTAAGATTGTTATATACCCCAATAGCTATTGTAAATTAATTCCAGTTTGGTATTGATATCACATACATATCTGTATGAAGAAAGGGTCTGTCTAGTGTTGTTATTACCCACCTATCATTAGCAGGTCTGGTCAGGAAAAAACTGTTATCCTCTGGCATGGCCAGTCTTAAACCCATTACCTTTGTATATGGTCAAAACATGGCCGTGTTCAGCCTCGCCTTACTATTATGATACACAAGAGTTCCTCCCTCACTTGGCCTTGGATTTCCTCTATACTTTTCTTTTAATGCAGTGTGTTAGAAAATCGAAATTGCAGTTCGATTGTTGAATTTAAGAACACATACCATTAGCAAACTTCTTTAGACAGAACAATAATTTTTTTAATATATGTAAAAGAGTCAGTATTTGATTAATGACTAAGCTTGTTCGTATCCCAATTGCTGTTTTTAATAAGTGACACCTTGGTAATTTATACCACGTGCCTATCTGTATGAGAAAAGGTATGTCCAGTGTGGTCATTATCCACCTATCATTACCAGGTCTGTTAAAAAAAAATCTGTTTCCCTCTGGCCAGTCTCAAACCCATTACCATTGTGAGTGGTCAGATCATGGACGTGCTTAGCTTCGCCTTACTTGCAAGATCAGATGTCCTCATTAATGCGTACAGTGACTCTCTCAGTATTTTTATGCAATGTAACTATTAGATAATACAAAAAAGTGTGTGTCGGATAATGAATTTAAGGGCTATTGCCATTATCACACTATTTTGGACAGAAAAAAAAGATATTTTGTCAAATTTTTTCGTAAAAAAAATAGTGAATATTATTAAACTTACTAATCGCGTTCAGAACGCAATGGTTGTTGTTAATTTATACCCGATTTGATGTTTTATATCACGTGTCTATCTGTACGAAGAAAAGGACTTTCCAATGTAGTCATTACCCATCTATCATTACCAGGTCTGGTAAAAAAAAAATCTGTTTCCCTCTGGCCAGTCTGAAACTCATTCCCATTGTGAGTGGTCAGATCATGGACGTGCTTAGCCTCGCCCCGCGTTCAAGATCAGAACTGATGTCCTCATAAATGCCTACTTGAATTTTTTTTCTATATTTTTAATGCAATGTAACTATTAGATGTTCAAAATTGTATTTCGGATAGTGGGTTTAAGGGTTCTTGCCACAAGCACAGTATTTTGAACAGAATAATAATTTGTCAAATATTCATGTAAAAATAAAAGAGTGAGTATTGAATTTACTAAGCTCTATTTACTAAGCTTGTTGAAACGGCAATGGCTGTTGTAAATAAATACGCGTTTTTGTATTTTATAGCAAGTGCCTATCTGTATAAATACAAGGTATGGGTATGGCTAAAGTCATTATCCATCTGGTCTAATCAGAAAAAAAACACCAAAATCCTTTGCCCCTGGCTGGTTCCAAAACGATTACCATTGTAAGTGGACTGGCCATAGCAGTGCTAAGTTGCGTCGTAAGTGTAGGATATAATTATCAGTTCCTCAAACACTTTCTTTTACCTTGAGATAGAAGTCAAAGCAAAATGAGGTGAGAGGCAAATAGAGCACACTGTTTTGGATAGTAAAAAAACAAAAAACGTCTCTGTAAAGGAGCGAATAAAAAGACTCGTTTTTTAACCTAGTTCGTAGTCCGGTTTATATTGTGAATCACTACCTTGTTTGGTATTTTTATATCGTGTAGTGATATGTATGCAGAGAAAGTTTGTCCACTGTTCAACGACCTATGCCAGGTCTTGTAAGAATTGCCATCGTTGGCCCTAATTCCAGAACCTGCTACCATTGTAAACGGTCTGCCTAGTACCTATGGTCGTCCTTCGCCTCACCGTACGTTTAGCATAGTAAGTACATCTGGAATTTTCATGAACTCTTTCCACTGTGGTAGGTAGAAGAAGACTTTTAGTGAAAATAGCCGAAAAATGATTGTACTGTGTGAACCTTCGACTTGTAGATGCAGCAGTCTTGCTACTTAATGAGTTAAAGCGAGCATGGTTTATACCACTAGACCACTACACTCCTTTAGTTTAGCATAGAAGTAGTATCGTATGGCTAAACATCCACATCAATTTTAGCCTGTCAATCCATGGTATTATTCTCTCCTCAAGTTTTCTAAAAGGGAAGTGAAGGATTAGGGTCCACTTGTGTCAGAACTTTCGTTACACCGAGTACACGTCGGCGTTTCCTTAAGTTTCCATTTATGCGTATGTAATTTTGTTAATCCGTGTCTGGTTTTCAATATATATTCAGGATAAATTTGTTTTTTTTATGAATCTATTCTTATGGTTCTCTCTACATTTAGAACGTACTTAATTCGAAAAGCATAAAACATGGATATTTATTTTTTTATACCTCTGCAGACAAACTTCAAAGTATGCTATTTCCCAATGATAAATGTAAACAAAAATTGTGTGAGAAAGGGGGAGGGGGAGGAAAGTCGAGTTAATTTAATTTAACGTCCAAGATAAGCACTATAATGTAGACTATATTGTGGAAGGACCCCAAGACTGACTTCTGGCAATTTTATGTGCTGCTGCACACGAGACAGGGCGGGGATACCATGACTCCATGACTCCAGTCGGTTACATTAAACTGACACTGACCCAACCAGTAGAGAGCTAAATCATCATATCTCAAAACCGGAACTTTTGCGTCGGAAGCCGATGCTCTACCCAACGGCCACGCGGAGGGGGAGGAGAAAAAAAAGGAGATAGAGATGGAGAGGAGCGTGAAAAAGTGTGAGAAGACAGAGATATAGAGAGGCAGAGAAAGAGGGAAGGGGGGTGACCAAGCTATAAATGTTTATGGTGTTTTCATTCCAATGTCAAAAGTACTGTTGTTACTGGTATATCCTACCAAAATTTCCATTGCCGGTGAATAAATGTATATTTTTTCTTATCTTATCTAAGATTCAGCAAGGCTTCCCTTATAAAAGTTCTCTGTAAGTAGAAACTTGTTATTCCATGCTTAAGCGACTTTCCCCGTGCATTGACTTAGTAATGATGGTAATCGTGATATATGTACGCCTACCTAGTGATTACCCTAACAGCTCAAGGAATTGGGATTAATTGCGCTGGCTGTAGGCTTGGATGAGGGAGCTTGGTTTATGGAGATAAAGTAACTTTATACAAATTGTTTCAACTTTCACTTTGTTTCTATCTTTGTCTCTTAGGCTTTCTGTCTTCCTGTCTGTCTGTCTGTTTGTCCCTCTAATTTTATCTCTCTCTATCTCTCTCTATATATCTAATTGTGTGTGTGCGTGTTTGCGCTGCCTCTCTCTCAATCCTAACTCTTCGATATTGTACGATAGAAAGTTCGAACTTGAACTTTTGTTTTCTTTTTCTTTATGATTATCATAATTATGGATTCTCCACCTGTAAAAGATGATTATCTATAGATCTTAGGATTTTAAAAATGTATTAATTACAGGATAGATAATTGGCTCTTCTGTAACCACAAAGGACGTGAGTGGTTTTGTGAAAAGTTTTATTAATTAACTCAACTCTGTACACAAAATAGCCGTTACCGTGCTGACATGCCGTAAAACAAACTCACTCTCTCAACTATGTACGTGTTGGGCCCATTGAGTCTTGTTAAATATTAGAATCTATCTTTAAAAACGCTTTGTATCTAAGCAAACTTTTTATTACAAGTTGTGTCAAAACGACCATTGAACATCAGCATATTATAAATGCCAGGCATGTACTCTTTGTGAATGATCTATGACTTACAACTTAAGAAAAACCATACTAGTTACATGACTTTGAAAACATATACAACAAAAAATTGAAAAGTACACTAATCGTAACAAAAAAAGTAAGAAAAAAAATTTTTACTTTGAAAGTCATCACTGGTCAAAATACTTTTTAAAAAGTGTTTATACTATATACTAACAAAATGCGCTCTTATGCGTATAACATGGTGTGAGTACTCATTTTACTGAAAAGTTTTACTAAAGACTAAATGCATTAAGCATTGTATTAAACAATCTTTGTTAAGAGACCGTAAATATTTCCGTAACTTCAGGAATGAATATTTACGTAGGCCAAAAAAATGGGCTCGTCCGGGATTTGAACCCGGGACCTCTCGCACCCTAAGCGAGAATCATACCCCTAGACCAACGAGCCGGTTGACACCGAGCAAATAGTCATCATTTTTTTTGTCGAGAGATAGTTAACGGCACGTTAATGCATAACATTTGAAACTGGAACAAAATATTATGCGAAACTAACCAATGTGTACATTGTCAAAGCTGTGATAGAAAAATAACCGTCATTGTAGTAGGGTGATTGAATGTGATTTGACATAACAATAATTATACCGCATAAGTTATATCTGGTGTTTGTTAGAAAGGGATACAGTTGGAATATCCAGACAAAAGAAGTTAAGAAGGGACGTGGCTCTTTAGTCTAGACTTGTCTACAGTGTTTGCCTAGAAGGGAGGGGGGAAGCGTTGCAGCTTCAGCTTCCGACGCAGGAGGTCCATCCTTCTCTTTCCCTCCCCACTGGTTGGGTCGGTTTCAGTTTAATGTGATCGACTGAGATAGAAGTCTTAGTATCCAGGTCCTGTCTAGTGTCTGGCAGCACATGAAATTGTCAGGCGTCAGTCTTGGGGCCCGTCCGCATCATAGTTTGCATAGTGCTAACATCGGACGTAAAGCCAACTCAACTTAACTCTGTTTCCCTGTAAACATTTCAGGAGTTGAATGTATCCACGGTCACTTCGGGCGGTACTCTAATACCAGACCTCACTAATCTCATTTGGCCCTATCGTGTTGGTGGCGGTGTGCCGTGATCAGCTAAGACTCAAGTTCTGGCATCCGCTTTGTATATGTAATCATATAATTAGATATTAGTTTAGAACACGTCTGTGATATAGTCTAGTTCCTGATAATGAATGTTTAGAAATGAACAAAGGAGAACGCCATTATCATCATATTGAAGATACACCAAAAGCGTATTTTATTTAAATACGTCTTCGATTCGAAGGTTGTAAGCCTAGATAGTCCTTGCTCACGTGCTGTTGGCAGTCTTTCCCTTCATGCTTAAGACCATTGTGGTAACAAATGATGAGCCATCTGCACCTTCATTTTATCATACGTCTACCCTAGTTTAAGGCATTGAATAATACTGTTTATGAAAGTCGTCTGAAATTGACCACATCTTGATACATGTTCATATATCGGCTTGCAGGCATAACGTTGCCTCAAGATACGCCTATAACAATGCACGTAACGAAGAGTAAGCTTACCACCCATTCCTGTCTAAGAGTTACAAAAAACGTCATCTTTTATACTTGACTACACTGCAAGGCTTGTGTTGTATTCCCAAAGACTCAGCCCTGTCATAAGACAATGCCATTGCTATTATCTCATAAACCAGATGGAGGCCAAAGACCCCTCACAGAGGACTCCGTCTTAGCCAAGCGGGAAAATCCTCCCCCTATTTCAATATTCATAAAAGAACCCTTTGGGATTTATTCTCTGGTGGGCATAGTAAAAATTATTCGTACAAAGCGAGACGCTCATTTTAACGTGTAGGGCGAATGTTTAAAGACGGCGTTATTTT
Organism: Elysia chlorotica; assembly: GCA_003991915.1. NCBI lineage: Eukaryota > Metazoa > Mollusca > Gastropoda > Plakobranchidae > Elysia > Elysia chlorotica. The sequence continues at coordinate 85,087 of RQTK01000599.1, read as the reverse complement.
TTTTCGGGGGATCTGAGTATGAAGATGGTACAGAAAGTTCTCAGACAAGTTTTTAGCCTACTTCGACTCAAGAGTTGAAATCAATAATTATGCTAGAAAGTAGAAGTTTCCTTTAAGGACTTCAGCGGTATTTTTTTATATTTCTCTAGGTTTTTATTGGCTAATGTGCTAATGTGAATCATTGACTACTTCCTTCATGAGTTTATATAATAATTGATATTTGTTACAGCAAAAATATTTTCTCGTCTCCAAAATGACAGCATCATAACTATTTAAGTGTGGGCTTTACTCGCACTATATCCCCATTTCAATTTATTGTTTACACGTGTGCATGGTTTCTTTTTTTTGTTTTTTGTTTTTTTTTGTTTTTTTGTTTTTGTTTTTGTTTTTGTTTTTGTATTTTGTTGTTTTGTTTTTTTGTTGTTTTTTTTTTTTTGGGGGGGGGCTGTTGTTGGTTGTATGTTTTCTTGGAGGGGGATGGTGGCTCAATGGTAGAGCGCGAATTTTTTTATGGGGGAAGTACCTCGTTTGATTTATTTTTAAGACCTATTGGTTGCATCGGTATCAGTATCATCTAAACGGTTGAGATAGAAATCCTTGAATAACTGGTTTCGCTATGTGTGGCAGGATGTGCCGTTTTCAGACGTTAGCCTCAGGACCCGTCCATGATATAGTCTGAGTGCTGTCATTTGACATTAAAGCTTTTATACAATAAACCAAGCCATCACTTGTGGTCACTAATATTCTTTCGCACTTACTATCAATTTTTTGTCGTGATATCCGTCCATTAAAGTTGTGTTACATAATAGGCTTGTAATCGCAAAGCCCGTAAAGAATACTAAAATGACATGTAAAGCAACATGCACTTTTCTCCAATAATACTCAAATACTAGATTAACTTACTTTACTTCGTGTTCGCCGATAGGATCTCCAGCAGACATCACAACAGCACGCCATTTGTTTCTGTCCTTACTCCGCAGACTTATTTTATTTTTAGATTAAAGGAAACAAAAAACCCAATATCTATAGACGTCATTATGTAATAAAATTTGACTTATAATTCGCAAAGACTATGATACCATCGGTGGACGTTAAAAAGACAAGAAACCAAACCAATTCCCCACTGTGGCCACCATTCTCTAACGGTGGTTAATCGTTGACCATCCAGCAGCAAGAAGGTCGCTGAGCTGTCTGTGTGAACCCACTGGGGAAATATGATCACAGACCGCCATTATGGAGACCAACTGAGCACTAGAGGGGGTAGGCCCTGACCACATCAGTAGAGAGCAATGTGGGAAACACCACACTTCTTCCCATTATTTAAATTTAATGCCGCAATAGTACATATAATCTATTAAGGAAAACAATTTACGCCACATAGGGCTGGCGTTTAAGCTGGTAAGCTGGTTCTGTTTACCTCGATACGTGTATATGGTTAAAGCGGCAGTCATATGGGGCGTAAATTGTTTCCCTTAATATATCTACATGTACTATTGCGGCATTAAATGGTGAATTCTAAAAGATGAATCTAGATATTTACCTTATGATAATGGGCCATAGGAGAACGGATGATAAGCAAAGGAGTCTTTATTGGCCTCTAATAATACATGTGTTGTTTTCTGAGACTTACTGAGCCAAAGGTAGGCTAAGTAATAAACTGCTTGGTTATGGGCGAATTTCTTCTCTTACATTTTTTGTGGTTTTAGAATGAAAAGCCGCTGTCATTAAAGCTGGAAGTTAAGTTTCCAAGAAACCAAACCAATTCCCCACTGCGTATACAATTCCCCAACAGCGGTTAATCTTTAACCATTGAGCAGCAAGCAAGTGGTTGGGCTGTCAGTGTGAACCCACTGGGGAAATCCGATCACAGACCAACTGAGCACTAGAGAGGGCAGGCCCTGAACCCATCAGTAGAGAGCAATGTGGGAAACACCACTGCACACTTCTTCCGATTATTGAACTCCGCAAGTCCGCAGTAGTACACGAATATTCAATAAGGGAAACAATTTACGCCACATATGACTGGCGTTTAAGCTGGTAAGCTGGTTTGGTTTACCTCGTTAAGTTTATATGGCTAAAGCGGCAGTCATATGGGGCGTAAATTATTTCCCTGAATGTATCTACATGTACTATTTCAGCATTAAATGATGACTTCTAAATGATGATTCTAGATATTTACCTTATGATAACGGGCCATAGGAGAACAGATGATAAGCAAAGGAGTATTTAGTGGCCTCCAATAATACATGTATTGCTATATGAGAATAATTGAGCCAAAGGTAAGTGATAAACTGCTTGGTTAACGGCAATTTTCTTCTCTTACATTTTTGTGGTTTAGAATGCAAAACCGCTGTTATTAAAGCTGGAAGTTCACTTTCCAAGAAACCAAACCAATTCCCTAACCTACTGTTGCCACTATTCTCCAACGGCAGTTAATAGTTGACCATCTAACAGCAAGCAAGTCGCTGGGCTATCAGTGTGAACCCACTGGGGAAATATGATCACAGACCGCCATTATAGGTGTCTCATCAACGGAGATGGGACCGACTGAGCACTAGAGGGGGCAGACCCTGACCCCATCAGTAGAGAGCAATGTGAGAAACACCACACTTCTTCCCATCATTTAATTCCGTGATAGTACTCGAAGATACATTGAGCAAAACAGATTACGCCACATAGGGCTGGCGTTTAAGCTGGTAAGCTGGTTTGGTTTACCTTGTAAAGTTTGTATGGCTTAAGCACCAGTTATATGTTGCCAAGAATTGTTTGCCTTAATGTATCTACATGTACTATTGCGACATTAAATGATGACTTCTAAATGAGAATTTTAGATATTTACCTTATGATAATGGGCCATAGGAGAACAGATGATAAACAAAGGAGTATTTATTGGCCTCCAATAATACATGTAGTGCTATCTGAGACTTACTGAGCCAAAGGTAAGTAATAAACTGTTTGGTAAAGGGCGAATTTCTTCTCTTACACTTTTGTGGTTAAGAGAGCAAAGCCACAGTTATTAAAGCTATAAGTTAAGTTTCCAAGAAACCGAACCAATTCCCCACTGCATTCACAATTCTCCAACGGCGGTTAATCGAGCAATGTGGAATAAACCACACTTCTTTCCACCATTTAATACCGCGATAGTACACGAAGATACAATAAGGGAAACAATTTACGCCACATATGATTGGCGTTAAGCAGGTAAGTTGGTTTGGTTTACCTCGTTAAGTTTGTATATGGCTTAAGCGTCCGTCATATGTTGCCAAGAACTGTTTCCCTTAATGTATCTACCTGTACTATTGCGTATTTAAATGACTTTTGAGTCTAGGTACTCACCTTATGATAATGGACTATAGGAGAACGGATGATAAATAAAGGAATCTTTATTGGCCTCCAATAATACACGTATTGCTATCTGAGACTTACTGAGCTAAAGGTCACTATTAAACCGCTTGGTTTAGGGCGAATTTATTCTCCTACGTTTGTGCAGTTTAGAATGCAAAGCCACAGTTAATAAAGCTGGAAGTTATCTTCGACCATCCAGCAGCAAGCAGGTGTTGGGCAGTCAGTGTGAACCCACTGGGGAAATCCGCTCACAGACCGCCGTCTTGGATGTCTCATCAGAGGATATAGGGGCCAGCTTAGCACTAGAATGGGCAGGCCCTGACCCCATCAGTAGAGAGTGATGTGGAAAACATTTCACTTCTTCCCATAATTTAATGTTCGATTATTACACGAAGATACTTTAAGGGGGGAGGTACACCTGAGAGAGACATACCGTACTAAAAAATTCATAAAAAATTAATTTTTCAATATTTATACACACTTTTTTTGCAAAATAAAAGTGAGACATACATCTTGAAGCATAGCATACTTTTATGCATTAGAAAGTAATTTAACATAGAGATACTTTAAAGGAAACAATTTACGCCACATGTGACTGCAGCTTTAGCAATATTGGCTTATCACGTTAACTCTAAGTCTATAATAGCTTGTGACCCGTCCAAAATACAATCAAATTACAGTTTTTTACGAAAACTGGGTCTACAGAGAATACGAAGGGGACATTAAAAGGAATACGCAACGTTCTCTGATCATAGCTCTATCCTGGATGAAATGAAACAATATTATAAACCTAATGACTAAAGGTTTTATTATGTGGTACGGTAACACCGTATGGACCGTAAGCCTGTGTTGTCAAAGTTCGACTTTAAGAAATCAAGAAACCAAACCAATTTCCTACTACGGCCACTATTCTCAAACGACGGTTAATCGTTGACCATCTAGCAGCTAGCAGGTCGCTGGGCTGTCAGTGGGAACCCACTGGGGAAATCCGCTACCAGACCGCCATTATGGAGACCAACTGAGCACTAGAGTGGGCAGGCTCTGACCCCATCAGTAAAGAGCAATGTGGGAAACACCACACTTCTTACCATCATTTAATGCCTCAATATTACGCGGAGATACAATAAGGGAAACAATTTATGCCACATATGGCTGGCGTTTAAGCTGGTAAGCTGGTTTGGTTTACCTCCATAAGTTTATATGGCTTAAGCGTCAGTAATAATTATTTGGAAAAATCGTTTCCCTTAACGTATCTACGTGTACTATTGCGTCATTAAATGATGACTTCTAAATGATGATTCTAGATATTTTACCTTATGATAATCGGCCATAGGAGAACGAATGATAAACAAAGGAGTATTTAGTGGCCTCCATTAATACATGTATTGCTATCTGAGACTTACTGAGCCAAAGGTAAGTAATAAAATGCTTGGTTAAGGGCGAATTTCTTCTCTTACATTTTTGTGGTTTAGAATGCAAAGCCACGGTTATTAAAGCTGGAAGTTTAGTTTCCAAGAAACCAAACCAATTCCCCACTGTGGTCATTATTCTCAAACGGCGTTTAATAGTTGACCATCCAGCAGCAAGCCAGTCGCTGGGCTGTCAGTGTGAACTCATACATACATACATACATACATACATACATACATACATACATACATACATACATACATACATACATACATACATACATACATACATACATACATACATACATACATACAAACATACATACATACATATACGTAGACGCAGACAGATACGATTAGGTCTATCGATTGTGATTATTATCATAAGCTTCTCACTGCACTTGCTCAGTCTCGATCGACAGGTATTGTTATCTCCTCGTCTTGCCTGATCTTCTCAATGATTGCCCTTGTGTAATGAGTTTTATGAGGTGGAGAAAGTTATGGAAGGAAAAAATATATAAATGACTCTTAAAACAAAAACAAAATGAGTTTTTTTTGTATCTTCTCTCTTTCTTTCTTTCTTTCTTTCTTTCTTCTAGTGTCCTCGTTTTTTTCTGGTTTTGTCAATAATATAATGCTTGAAACTTCACGTTTTCAGAAACGTATAGTTCTTTTTTTGTTTTGGATACAAATTGCATTCATCATTGACTTCAATATCAATACATGTATAACAATGCAACACCGTATTATCTGCAAATAATTATCTTTCTTGATTCATTTAATCGAAGTCCACAGCCAATTTCACGACTTGTCACAGCATTCGCAAAGCCAGAATTACTCTCTTTGTTAACTTCTTACACTTTCCGCTCTCACATTGCCAGTTTTGTTGACAGAAAGTCGCTCTTAAGTAAAATATTTTGATTTGCGGAAATGAGTTATAGAGACAATGGACACGTTAAGGTTCTTACCTTAAACACGATTGACGTTAAGATTGATTGGTCTGTCATCTTACTGATCCGATCTCTAAGTATCTCTTGGGTCAAAATAAATAGCTCAAGGAAGTACTTTATTTCCTCTGTTTAAATCGCCGAGGCGCTCACAAACTCTTTCACTCTCCTTCTCTCTCTCTCTCTCTCTCTCTCTCTCTCTCTCTCCTCTCTCTCTTTCTCTATCTCCCTTTTTAATCTCTGTTTTCTTTCATTTCTCTCAGACTGTCTTCGCATCTCTCCGTCTTTTCCTGTTTGCTCAATAAAGTAAAATGTAAAACTCTTCGTTTTCATACAAATGACTCAGATTGCTTTGTACAAAAATCACATTTATAATTGAACAAAATCCATAAATACAAAACTTTTTCTCCTGAAAATTATCTTCCTTATTTGTTTATCAAGGCGCCTTGGCCACTTTGTTGCTTTGCGACAGCAATCTCTTACTCAGACTTTTTCTCATTATTGACTTTCGACACTGAAATCGCCTGCGTAGTTGACAGAAAGTTGTTTGAACAAATTACTTTGATAAGCAGAGATGGGCTTAAGAGACAATGGAAATGCTAAGGTTCTTACGAACCAGGATTGACGCCAAGATGGGTAGGTCTAACTCTAACTGATACGATAACCAAGGAGCTCTTGGGGAGAAATGAATAGTTGTAAGGATGGGATTTTTAATCTAATCTATTTTAGGTAAGAGCTAGTAACAGTGTTACAGTAGAGGGTTATGTTAGAAAGAAAATATAGGTAGACATTCATCAAAAAGACCCCATTAATTTCTCTGTTTTTTTTTTTTGTGGCATCCAGTTGTTATAATGACGTCCTTGAGACGAACAATGTGTGTCCAGTGTGGTCATTATCCGGCTATCAGTACCGGACTGGTCAGAAAACCATCTTTTCCCCCTGGCCAGTCTAAAACCCATTACCATTGTAAGTAGTCAGACAATGACGATGCTTTGTATCGCCTTGCGTTTAAGATATATCAGAGTCCCTCGTTCACTTGGTATTGTCCTATATTATATTAGTATTGCAATGTATAAAATAATGAAAATTGTAGTTTGGGTGAAAAGTTTAAAAATTCTTACCATGAGCACACTATTGTCGACAGAATAATGACTTCTCAGATATCTCTGTAAATGAGTGAATATAATGAATTTGCTAAGCTTGTTCATACCCCAATAGCTGTTATTAATTAATGCCCAGTTTGTTATTTTATATCCCGTGCCTATCTGTATGAAGAAAAGGTCTGTCCAGTGTGGTTTTCATCCACCTATCATTAGCAGGTCTGCTCAGAAAAAATCTGTTGCCGTCTGGAGTGTCCCAAATCCATTACTGTTGTATTGTATAGCCGTATTCAGCCAAGCCGTACTATAATGATACAAATGAGTTCCCCACTCACTTGTCCTTGGATTTCCTCTTTACTTTTCTTTTTATACAGTGTATTAGAAAATCGAAATTGCAGTTCGAATGTTGAATTTAAGAACACATACCATTAGCAAACTTCTTTAGAAAGAACAATAATTTTTTTTAAATATTATGTAAAAGAGTCAGTATTCGTTTAATGACTAAGCTTGTTCGTATCCCAATTGCTGTTTTTAATTAGTAACACCTTGGTATTTTATACCACGTGCCTATCTGTATGAGGAAATGTCTGTCCAGTATCGTCATTATCCACCTATCATTAACAGGTCTGGTCAGAAAAAAATCTTCTGCCCCCTGACCAGTCTCAAACCCATTACCATTGTGAGTAGTCAGACCATGGACGTGCTCAGCCTAACTTTACGTTCAAGATCAGAATGTCCTCGTTCATGCGCACTTGGTCTCTTTCTATTTTTTAATGAAATGTAATTATTAGATAATAAAAATTGTAGTTCGAAGAGTGAATTTAAGGGTTCTTGCCACGAGCACGCTATTTTGGACAATATAATGATTTGTCAAACATTAATGTAAAACTAAAAGAGTAAATAGTGACGGATTTACTAAGCTCGTCCATATCGCAATGGCTCTTGTAAATTATTACTTAGTTTGGTATTTTATATCAAGTGCCTATCTGTATAAATACAAGGTATGGGTATGTCTGGAGTGGTCATTATCCATCTGGTCTGGTCAGAAAAAATCCTTTGCCCCCTGACAGGTTCCAAAAACGATTACCATTGTAAGTGGTCTGGCCATAGCCGCGCCAAGCCGCGCTTTACGTGTAGGATATATCAGTTCCTCAAAATAAGGCGAGAGGCGACCACACCAAACAGCTCACTGTTATTGCCAGTAAAAAAGTCTCTGTAAAAGAGCGAAAAAGAAAGACTCGTTTTTTAACCTAGTTAATATCCGGGTTTATGTTGTGAATCAATTCCTTGTTTGCTATTTTCATATGGTGTAGAGATTTGTATGGAGACAACGTTTGTCCCGTGTCCAACGATCTTTGCCAGGTCTTGTAAGAAAAGCCATCTTTGGCTCTTATTCCTGAACCAATTACCGTTGTAAACGGTGTGTCTAGTACCTATGGTCGTGCTTCGCCTCACCGAACGTTTAGCATAATAAGTACATCTGGAATTTTTATGAACTCTTTCCACTGTGGTAGGTAGAAGAAGACTTTTAGTGAAAATTGCCGAAAAATGATTGTACTGTGTGAACCTTCGACTTGTAGATGCAGCAGTCTTGCTACTTAAAGCGAGCATGGTTTATACCACTATACCACTACACTCCTTTAGTTTAGCATAGTAGTAGTATCGTATGGCTAAACATCCACATCAATTTTAGCCTGTCAATCCATGGTATTATTCTCTCCTCAAGTTTTCTAAAAGGGAAGTGAAGGATTAGGGTCCACTTGCGTCAGAACTTTCGTTACACCCAGTACACGTCGGCGTTTCCTTAAGTTTCCATTTATGCGTATGTAATTTTGTTCATCCATGTCTGGATTTCATTAAACATTCAGGAAAAATTTGGGTTTTTAATGAATTTATTCTTATGGTTCTCTCTACATTTTGAACGTACTTCATTCGAAAATTATAAAACATGTATATTTATTTTTTTATACCTCTGCAGACAAACCTCAAAGTAGGCTATTTCCCAATGATAAATGTAAAAAAAAGTATAGAGTGTGTGATAAAGGGGGAGGGGGAGGAAAGTTGAGTTAATTTGATTTAACGTCCAACATAAGCACTATAATGTAGACTATATTGTGAACAGGCCCCAAGACTAACGTCTGGCAATTTTATGTGCTGCTGCACACGAGACAGGGCGAGGATACTATGACTCCATGACTCCAGTCGGTTACATTAAACTGACACTGACCCAACCAGTAGAGAGCCAAATCACCATATCTCAAAACCTGAACTTTTGCGTCGGAAGCCGATGCTCTACCCAACGGCCACGCGGAGGGGGTGGAGATAAAAAAGGAGAAAGAGATGGAGAGGAGCGGGGGGGGGAAAGTATGAGAAGACAGAGATATAGAGAGGCAGAAAAAGAGGGAAGGGGGGTGACCAAATTTATGGTGTTTTCATTCCAATGTCAAAAGTACTGTTGTTACTGGTATATCCTACCAAAATTTCCATTGCCGATCAATAAATGTATATTTTATCTTATCTTATCTAAGATTCAGCAAACGCTCTCTTACCGCAGTTCTCTGTTATAAGTAGAAATTTGTTATTCCATGCTTAAGCGACTTTTCCCGTGCATTGACTTAGTAATGATGGTAATCGTGATATAGGTACGCCTACCAAGTGATTACTCTAACAGCTCAAGGAATTCTGATTAATTGCGCTGGCTGTAGGCTTGGATGAGGGAGCTTGGTTTATGGAGATAAAGTAACTTTATACAAATTGTTTCATCTTTCACTTTGTTTCTATCTTTGTCTCTTAGGCTTTCTGTCTCTATGTCTGTCTGTCTGTTTGTCCCTCTAATTTTATCTCTCTCTATCTTTGTCAAATATCTAATCGTGTGTGAGCGTATTTGCGCTGCCTCTCTTCGATATTGTACGATAGAAAGTTCGAACTTGAATATTTGTTATCTTTTTCATTATAATTATCATATGGATTCTCCACCTGTAAAAATGGTTATCTATAGATCTTAGGAGTATAAAAAGGTATTAAATAACAGGATAGATAGTTGGTCATTCTGTCATCACAAAAGACATAAGTAGTTTTGTGAAAAGTTGTATTAATTAATTCAAATCTGTTAACAACATTGCTGTTACCGTGCTGACGTGCCGTAAAACAAACTCACTCACTCAACTCTATACGTGTGGGTCCCAGTGAGTGAGTCTTGTTTAATATTAGAATCTATCTTTAAAAACGCTTTGTACCTCTGCAATCTTTTTTTATTTCAAGTTGTTTTATAAAGACCTTTGAACATCAGCATAAATGTCAGGCATGTACTCTTTGTGAATGATCTTTGACTTACAACTTAAGAAAAACCGTACTAGTCACATCACTTTGAAAACATAAAATAAAAAAAATAAAAAAGTTGAAATGTACACTATTCGTAACAAAATGAAAGATAATAAAAAGATTTAAACTTTGAAAGTCATCACTAGTCAAAATATTTTTTTTTAATTTTTTATTCTACATACTAACAAAATGCGCTCTTATGCGTATATGTTGTGAGTACTCATTTTACTGAAAAGTTTTACTAAAGACTAAATGCATTAAGCATTGTATTAAACAATCTTTGTTAAGAGACCGTAAATATTTCCGTAACTTCAGGAATGAATATTTACGTAGGCCAAAAAAATGGGCTCGTCCGGGATTTGAACCCGGTACCTCTCGCACCCTAAGCGAGAATCAAACCCCTAGACCAACGAGCCGGTTGACAGTAAGCAAATGGTCATCATTGTTTTTTGTTGGGAGATTGTTAACGGCACGTAATATAAAACATTTGAAACTGGAACAAAATATATGCGAAACTAACCAATGTCTACATTGTCAAAGCTGTGATGGAAAAATAACCGTCATAGTAGTTGGGTGATTGAATGTGATTTGACATAATAATATACCACATAAATTATATCTGGTGTTTGTTAGAAATGGATACAGTTGGAATATCCAGACAAAATAAGTTAAGAAGGGACGTGGCTCTTTAGTCTAGACTTGTCTACAGTGTTTGCCTATAAGGGAGGGGGGAAGCGCGGTAGCCCTGTGGTAGAACATCGGCTTCCGACGCAGGAGGTCCGTGGTTCGAGCTATCACGACCCCCCTACCTCCCTACTGTTTGGGTCGGTGTCAGTTTAATGTGATCGACTGAGATAGGAGTCTTAGTATCCAGGTCATGTCTAGTGTCTGGCAGCACATGAAATTGTCAGGCGTCAGTCTTGGGGCCTGTCCACAATATAGCCTACACAGTGCTAACGTTGGACGTTAAACCAACTCAACGCAACTCTGTTCCCAAGAAAAGACTCCAAGAAATGAATGTATCCACAGTCACAAAGACGGTACTCTAATACCAGACCTCACTAATCTCATTTGGCCCTGTCGTGCTGGTGGCGGTGTACCGTGATCAGCTAAGACTCAAGTTCTGGCATCCGCTTTGTATATGTAATCAAACAATCAGATATTAGTTTAGAACACGTCTGCGATATAGTCTAGTTCCTGATAATGAATGTTTAGAAATGAACAAAGGATAACGCCATTATCATCATATTGAAGATACAGCAAAAGGGTATTTTATTTAAATACACATTCAATTCTAAAGGTTTATGCCAAGAAAATCCTAGCTCACGTGCTGTGCAGTCTTTCCCTTCTTGCTAGAGTGCATTGCCGTAAAAAGAAATGATAAGCCATCTGCACCGACATTTTACCATACTTACACCATATATTACGGCACCAAATAACATGTTCATGAAAGGCGTCCAAAATTGACCACATCTAGATACATTTTCAAATATCGGGTCGCAGGGAAAACGTTGCCTCAAGATACGCCAATTACATTGCATGTGACGAAGAGTAAGCTTACCACCCATTCCTGTCTAAGAGTTACGAAAACGTCATCCTTTACACGTGTCTATACTGCAAGGCTTGTGTTGTACCCCCAAAGACTCAGCCGGGTCATAAGACAATGCTATTGCTGTTATCTCATAAACCAGATGGAGGGCAAAGACCCCTCACATTGGACTCCGTCTAAGCCAGGCGGGAAAACCATCCCCATGTTTCAATATTCATAAATGAATCCCTTGGGATTTGTTCTCTAGTGGGCATAGTAAATTATTCGTACAAAGCGAGGGGCTCATTTTAACGTGTAGGAAGAATGTTTAAAGACGTCGTTGATTTTTTTTTTTCGTCTCAGTATCAATAAGGTCTCAGACACGTTTCTAGCTTAGTTCGCCTCAAGAGCTTGAAATCAATATGCAAGAAGTTTCCTGAAAGGTTTTTTGCAGTACTTTTTTTATATTTCTCTAGGTTTTTATTAGCTTGATCTACATACTAATGTGAATATGATGTTTTTTATTTCATTTCTAGCGGCAAAGTTAAGCGTTATTGAAAAGGGGTATGTTTGGAAAAAAATGAGTTAACACATTTTTGAAACAGGTTAAGAAAGAGAGAAAAACAAGGAGTTAAGACATAGAGGAATATATGGAGGGAGATGAATATTATTTTGAAAAGGATAAACATATTAGACCCCTCAGCTGTAGAGGAAGGGAAAAGAGATGGAGATCGAGAAGAGAAAGAGAGAGAGAGAGAGAGAGAGAGAGAGAGAGAGAGAGCGAGAGAGATAAAGAGAAAAGAAGACAGAGAGAAATATAGGAAGAGAAGACTGAAAACATTCAAAATTGTGGACTTCTCAATTATGAGCAGCTAAGAATAGGTGACCAAGGTTAACCAAATGTCTCAATGTAAAGTGCGCAACTTCAATTAGGTAAGTCCCTGGTTCGATTCACTATTTGACCACCTTGTTCGCTATTGGTTGAGTCGGTATCATAATCATCTAAACGGTTGAAATGAAAGTCCTTGAATAACTGGTTTATGTGTCGCGGGATGTGAAGTTATCAGACGTTAACCTCAGGGCCCGCCCATGGTAAAGTCTGAATGATGGCGTTTGACGTTAACAAATTGATAAAAGAAACCAACCCATCACTTGTGGTCACTAATATTCTATAGCGGTTAATTGTCAGTCGTTTGTCTTGATACCCGTCCATTAAAGTTAGAGTACGAATGGCGTGTAAAGGAACCCAACCTTTCCTACAATCATACTCTATCCTGTATATAAAAAAATCCAATGTCTAAAGTCGTCATTATGTAATGCATTATAGTCGTATGGTTTGCAAAGCCTGTGATACCATCGGTGGACGTTAAAAAGACAAGAAACCAAACCAATTCCCCACTGTGGTCATTATTCTCCAACGGCGGTTAATCGTTGACCATCTAGCAGCAAGCAGGTCGCTGAGCTGTCAGTGTGAACCCACTGGGGAAATCCGATCACAGACCGCCATTATGGAGACCAACTGAGCACTAGAGGGGGCAGGCCCTGACCCCATCAGTAGAGAGCAATGTGGGAAACACCACACTTCTTCCATTATTTAATGCCGCAATTATAGTACATGAAGTTACATTCAGAGAAAGAATAATATTTACGCCACGTATGACTGACGCTTAAGCTGGTTTGGCTTACCTCACTAAGTTATAATTATTGCTCAAGCGTCAGTTTTATGTAGTATTGTGGCATTAATATGATCATTTTTCCGTCTATATACATACCTTACGAAAAACGGAGGCTATATAGAATGGATGATAAATAAAGAAATCTACTATGGCATCTAATAATAACACCATGTGAGACTTCTTGAGGCATAAAGTGATTAGTAAACCGCTAAGTTTGGGGCGAATTTCTTCTATAACATTTTTGTGGAATAGATCCCAAAGCCACAGTTGATAACGTTGGCAGTTAAGTTTCTAAGAAACCACACCAATTCCCCACTGCATTCACTATTTATTTCACAATGGTAATCTCCGACCATCTAGCAGCAAGCAGTCACCAATTCCCCACTGCATTCACTATTTATTTCACAATGGTAATCTTTGGCCATCCAGCACAAGCAGGTCGCTGAGCTGAACCCATTGGTCAAATCCAATCAGAGACCGCCATCATGGATGTCTCATCATCAGAGATAGGGGCCGAATGAGCACTAGAGTGGGCAGACTCTGTCCCCATCAGTAGAGAGCGATGTGGGAAACTCCACACTTCTTCCCATTGTTTAATGCCGCAATAGTACACGAAGATACATTAAATGAAACAATTTACGCCACATATGACTGGCGTTTAAGATGGTAAACTGGTTTGGTTTACTTCGATAAGTTTATATGGCTTAAGCACCAGTTAATATGTTGCCAAGAATTGTTTTTCTTACTGTATCTGCATGTACTTTTGTGGTATTAAATGATGACTTTTCAGTCTACATACAAACCTTACAAAAATGGAGAATGGGTGATAAATAAAGGAATCTGCACTGGCCTGTAATTATAACTATATATCTGAGACTAACTGAGCCAAAAGTAAACTGCTAAGTTTTGAACAAGTTTCTTCTATTACTCTTTTTTGCAATAGATCCCAATGCTACAGTTGATAAAGTTGGCAGTTAAGTTTCCAAGACACCAAACCAGTATCCCACTGCGGTCACTTTTTTTTCACTTCAGCAGCAAGCAGGTAGCTGGGCTATCAGTGTGATACCACCGGGAAATCCAAACACAGACCGCCATCATGGATGTCTCATCAGTGGAGATGAGGCCGACTGAGCACTAAAGTGGGCAGGCCCTGGTCCCACCAGAAGGAGGTTGCTTAGAGTCTTACGTCAGCAATATATAAGCTATATTGTGGACTAATCCCAAGACTAACATCTGGCAAATTTACATGCCACACAGAGACAATTCGGAAACACCATAACTCTTGTCTCAGCCGGTCAAATTATACTGGCTCTGATCCAACCAGTGAAGGACAAAATGTTAGAAATGAATTTTTCAATTATAGGGGACTGTGAACAAGGGAATTCAGTCCTCATGGTTTCTCATCATCAGAGATAGGGACCGACTGAGCACTTAAGAGAGCAATGTAGGAAACTCCACGCCACTTCTAATCACCATGACGCTGCTATAATTACCTATGGGAAACAATTTACGCCATATGTGACTGGCGCTTAAGATGGTTTGGCTTATCTCGTTGAGAACAAGCTGAAATGTAAATGCCAGTCATGTATCGTAGGAATAATTTTTAAAAATTATGGATCCAAAGTCCAAAACTCAGCAGTCAACAAAAGAAGAGTTTATGCCAGCACTATGCAAGATAAACCCGCACAAAAGAAAAAAAAATCTTTGTAAATTTGAGAGCGTTTATCATTGAGCATATTTTCTCATGAAGGCAATTGTCTTCTGCACAACTAGATGTGACCATGGAAAAGAAAAAAAAGCCTGTCAATTTTGGGATTTGTTACTTTATGGTCTATGCCTCTTGTTTACCTGTGAACTATGAGCATATATATATATATATATGTATATATATATATACACACATTTTTTTCCTGGGTCAACCTAATAATGATGCTAATAATGTATGTTTCAAGCTCGGGGCCATATTAATATTGAGCAATTGGGTAAGATATACCCAAATATCTGCAGCTGAATTGTCTAGCGTTCCATAATCTATGTGGCTGTCCCCTCCAATTTTGGGACTTTTTTGTGTGTGCTCTATGCCACTTGCTTACAGATGAACGGTGGAAGATGTTTTTTTTTAAATCCTGGGTCAACCTAATAATGGTGCTAGTAAAATATGGCTACAGTTAGGGGCGGGCCATGTTAATATTGAGCAATCGGGTAAGATATACGTCTGCCCCCAATCCCTGCAAACTGGATTGTCTAACATTATATCATCTCTGTGCCTGTCCTGAAATAACCTGGATGTGAGTGACGAAACTGTATTGCAGAACTGCCAACCTAACACGAAAAAACGTATAAGGGTAGCATTTTAGTGCATTTATACGTCTGCCCCCAATCCCTGCAAACTGGATTGTCTAACAATCCATCATCTCTGTGCATGTCCTGAAGTAACCTGGATGTAAGTGACGAAAATTAATTACAGAGGTGCAAACCTAACACGACAAAAAACGTATATGGAGAAGCATTTTAGTGCATTATTATGGGTAAAGTGTAGACTTCAATATCTGGCAGGTTGGCAGATCTGGTATTGGTGGTTCACAGCCAGAGGATATATTTCGCTGTGGGATAGATCATGAAGTGCAAGAGGAGATCGGGTTGAGGCATGCGTCTTTGCCTAATAGATCCTTCGAGACGCTAATATGTTCAAGACGTTATTGGAATAAGTTTTCAGAAACTTGAAGAGGCTGTTTTTTACTGCGACTGACAAGAGACTGGATGGGTATTTCAATATTTACAAGAGTTTCAATATGGGATGTGCACACTCGGGCACATAAGCCGTGCCACAATATTTCGTTGTTTGGCGCTGACTCTTTTGATGTTTTTTGGTATCACTTTTTCTTTTCTCTCCCTGCCTCTCTCCCTCCCTATCAATATTTTGCTCAATCTCTTTATCTCTCTCTATCTATCTATCTATCTATCTATCTATCTATCTATCTATCTATCTATATCTATTTTTCTCACTCTCCACCTCTCTCTCTTCTCTCTTAATTTCTATCTTTTTCACTCTCTGTCTTTTCGCTCCGTTTGTCTTCGTAACTCACCTCCATACCTTTCCCACTGTGGTACTTTGTTAATACTATCTATTTGTTTGTTGCTCAACGTCTGCACTATATTGACTATATTGTGGATGGCACCAAGACTAACGTGTAACACAAGAGAGTACGGGGAGACCTGGACTCCTGTATCAGCCGGTTACATTGTACTGACAACAGTAGGTGGCGAAATGGAACTTATACATTTTTTACCTATTGTTGGTTTCGAACCAGGAACCATTGGAAGGCAAATGCTCTACCTATTGAGACGAATTACTCCACCATCTCTCTTTGTTCGAGACCGACACTTACATTGTTTTCCGTTCTTGAGTGAGCTTTGTTCCTGATTGTGAAAGCAGTGATAAAAAACTTCTACACCTTAACATTCCTAGAGTAAACAAACCGACTCTTTTAAGTCTGAACTTTACGTTTCCATTCACCGTTTACTCTCATATTGTGAATTGCTTTACATAATTATTTGTTGTTTTACCAGAGAGTTTGAAATAGTAAAAGTTTCCACGGCTAGGATTGTGCGTATAGGTTAAGATAATTAAGGCAGTTGCTTCCTTCTTTAAATCTTAGTAAAGCTCAGTCTTAACATTATTTAACCGCTTTAATTTCAATTAAGTAATAGAGTGAGCCAGCTCAACGCATGAATAACACTGTGAGCTACGTTTATCAGACGTCTCGTTAAAATCTATTGTCTCTGGTATTACTGTCAATCCGCTGAATTGTCATCAGGCTGATCTGTAAACTAATAGGGTGTTATGGATGAGGCTTTCCCAAACAACAGATAAAGTCATCAAAGTAGACTAAGTTGTATATTACTATGGTTAACATTGTTGTTGTATAAGCTGAGTATGCTTAACAACATGTCCAGCTATGTTGTTGTTACCGTAATGATTTAAAAGAGACAGATAAGGCCAGAGCTGGTGGTTGGGGTAGGGCTGTGGTTTACGTATGAAAGCCACTTGTGTTTTTTTGCCGCGGTCTGACTGCGCAAATAAATACGACAGGGTCACACATATACACACAAACAACATTTTGTTTCTCGAAGCCAAGCGTACAAAAATAATCTATTTTAATCTACGGAAAAGAACGTTTGTTTTTTATTAAATATTTTTTTGTGCAACCTTTGATGCCGAGCTAAAATGCATTAACAGGAAAATAAGCAAAAAAAAAAAACAACCCACCATCAACAAACAAATTATTTGCTAAACTTAAGCAAACAGATATAATTTTTAAAATCCGGTATGAAAAAACAGTTTTAGTACTTGCAGGGGGATCCTAGCTATTCGTATTATCAGAAACTTCAACCCACGCTTTTTTTATACAAGACTAAAAATTATGATTCAGACCACAATATGTATATGTTACGGTACCTGAATCCAAAGCTAGACTGACACAAAGTTACCCGACAATCGATCGCTTTTTACTTTATATATCTGGTTAAGTCTAACAGAAGCGCAGTAATTTCACTGAACTTTTATGAAACTATGGCTGCAAAATGCAAAACAATTTTATTGGTTTTCGAACTCGAGACCCCCTTATCAGAATTAGTGCACTTTGCCGACTGATCTTCCACTCGACCTCTATTTTCTAAATCGCACTTTAGTGATATAAAAATGTATGGAGCAAATTAATGGGCCACCAATTTTTTCCAACAAAAAAATGATTAAAATATAATTATTTGTTTAGCAATACCTTACAGATACCAATTTTGTTGTTTGATGAATCGACATCCTCCTTTTTATTTATTGCCCAGAACATCATCAATTAAACTTTCATTAAAAGAAAAGATCGATTTGTTAAGACAAACTTCTTAAAAATATTTGGTATTTAACGTTCGTTCCTCGATTTTTTAAAGAAGTACATTAATCGTCTTTAATTTCCAGTCTCTCAACGGCTTTGTAGAATAAAAAGACCCAATTGGACAAAAAACATTAAGCCTATCTAAAATGAAATCAGGAATAGCACGGTGATGGTATAAACAAATAGGTTTTTTGTACATTCCACTGTTTTGTGCATCTGTTTTGATTTTTTTAAATATGTTCGCTCATGTCTTGCAAAAGAATTTTACATTTTTCAAAACAATGCAAAACACGATAATTTACAGGTTTACGAACATTTTCACAAAAATGGGACAACTCAATTCATACGCTATTAGGAATCTTAGTAGATCTAGAGTTACGGGACGTGGGAAAAAGACAAATATTCTAATAAAGGCTTAAGTTCAATAAGCAGCAGGGTATTAGCAGTGGAGTTGGTTTAAAGTCCAACATCAGCATTATATAGGCTATATTGTGGACGAGACCCAAAACTGACATCTGACAACTTTATGTGCTGACACAAACGAGACAGGGCGGGAATACCAAAATTTCTGTCTCAGCCAGTCACATTTAACTATATGAAGCGAAATCGCCAGGGCTTCAACCACAGATTTTTTACGTCGGGAGCCGATGTTCTACTAAAGGCCCCCGCGCCCCCTAAGCTAGAGGTATGAGTGATAATAAAAAATGCGTGTCTCTATAGAGTCGTTAGTATAACGTCCGGTAGCTTACGACTCTTCGTAACCCTTCTCATTCGCATTATTCTTAGGACAAGTTGTAAACAACCGCGACGCAGCATTTTCGGCCCCTGTCTTTAAAAGAGAACATTAAGTGCACAGATGGGTTTGATTAGATCTACTACAAGATGCTACTTTGGCTTTTTTTTTGTTGTTGAACATCTCTCATTTCTTTCTACGCATTGGACTAATTGATTGCAGAATTGCAGTCCATATTGCATCTGCATCCAAATAAAGAAAAAGTCAAAGTGCATAATCATAAGTTTTGCGTCGTGGTTAATCTTAGAAAAATAAGCAATCATTTTTACACCAACCCCATGGAATAGAGCAGCTGCAGACGGATTCTGATCTCAGTTCTTTTCTAACAGCACCAAGTCTTACCACTTTAATCAACGGACGAGCGAGCTAGAGTCTATAGACAAATTACAATGTCTTTATGGGGTTTCTCCATTCAGGCAAGTTCTAGAGGATGCTTTTTTATATCCTCAGCGCCATCTCCCTAAGGGCTTGTTCACGCAGACTTATACGCTTGTTTTTAAGAGTTCCCACGTAATCTCTGAAGATTACTTCAAGTAAGAACGTGTTTGGCGAACGCCTAGTTATTAGCTCTGAGATCGCAGGCTGCGCAATTACGTGTTTATGTCGGCCCTAAACGTGTTAGTGCTTTTAGATTGTTTTTCTTCCTAATGACAAACTTAGGTTCTGTCTTTAAAAATCTGTCAAGAAAAAAAGAAACGGCAGAGAAAAATGCAAAAAAAAAACCCAACAAAAACACAACGATTAGAGCTGCAATATTGTAATTTTTCAATAACTATGCCCTCATTTTTATTTACACTGTGTTTATAAGTATATTATTCTCGTCTGTTTCTCCTTCAATCTTTTCGAGCTATTTTAAAAATATAGGTAAAAATAATATTAGCAATGAAAATTATTTTAACAAAAAACTTTTGTTAGCGGCCTCCAGCCTCTTTACAAAACAAATTTATCTGGGAAAAAGTTAGTCATTGAATCATTCCAGCGGCTAGTAAATAGCTCTGAAATTGCAGGCAATTATGTGTTTATCTTAACCCTAAACTTGTTAACGCTTTCGGGTTGTTTTTCTTTCTAATCGGCCATTTCACTTATGTATTTAAAAGCTGTCAAGATCAATGAAACGGAAAGAAAATATACCAAAAACAGCAACAAATAATGCTCAGTGCTTCAGTTTTCTACTTTGATTTTTATTAATGAAATAATGTGTACCATTTTCATTTAATTATGTTTACATCTTTTATAACAGGATTCGTCTTCTTTTTTTATGACTCTCTTAGATATTTTTTTTAATGACATGCTGTTGTACAGTGTCCTGGAAAGGATAAATTATAATAGATTTTGCATATAATTGGTGTTTTTTTCTTTAGTTCACAGCTATTTTTCCAATTGAAAATCACCCACATAATTTTTCTATCTTGGCTTCTACGAACTGAACCCTCTGTACCTGTTTAGCTCACATAGATTTGATATCGACACTAAAGCCTGAAACATAATTTTTATGGAAAAAAAACGTCTATTTGCATTATCGGTAAAACTGGAAAAGGAAGAGATAAATATTATTTCGTTATGTATATATTGCCTTTATATCGCGCATACAGGACAAAAAATCGCACAGCGTATAAAATGGGAAACAAATGTTTTTCTAACGGAATATTATGGCGGTCGTGATGTATTTATTGCTCTTATATCGCGCATACAGGACAAAAACCTCGCAGCGCGTAAAATGGAAACATTATGGCACTCGTGAATTGTACTCACTGCTCATAACTGAGCACACAATACAGAGATCTCATTCACCCGCAATGGAAAATAGAAACTATACTCTCTAATTACAACAGAAGCAAAGTGAGTAGATAATACAGAAATTTTTACTCATCCCTCAAGGGAAAATAAAAGTTATTCTCTCTTAATACACTAGAAGCATTAAAAACTGTACATCGATAAGAGAAAAAAAATAGAAAGTTGGCACACAAATTAATAATAATTATTACACATTATATACATCGTTGCATTCACAATATCACAACTCAAGTAAGTGAAATTGTGTACATAATGATATGAATAATCTTATGTTGTGTACAGGATATAGATTATCATTACTGCACACGTACAAAATGGATGATCCTTCTTTATATTTTTCAGTACACGTTAAAACCGTGTTTATAGGTTTCACGCTGATTCTCCTTCATATTTTGACTTATTACTTTTAACAATTCCTTTTATTTTGCTTTTTAAAAAATAACCTCCCACATACTTTCAAACTCCACTTCCTTCTTTTCTCTCCAATCCAGAATTTGCCGTACATACCATTTTACAGGTATCATATTTCAACAATATGAATTAATACATATTATATAATGCTTCTGAAAGATGTTGAGAATATATTTGACTGCGGCTGGTAATGGCGATTGTAGTTTTAACTACATTTTACATAGAAATTACTACAAAAAAATAAGATAGATTAATGTAGGGCAATCAATTTAAAAAGGGGATTCTCTGAACATTTATTGATTTCCCAGAAACGTCTTCAAAGTTATTCTATTTTGTGTGCGTTCGTTAATAAGAAAAGCGCTTAACAAAGAACAGAAAGACAACAGCCTAAATCGGGACGTTAAGTTTTGTTTGATGTAGAGCAAAGCATGTTTTTAGTAAATACAGATTTTCTTTGAAACAGGTTTATGTATTAAGTAAAAAGAACAAAAATTCTATGACAAAGGAATTTCCCGTGCTTAAGAACAACATTCAGGTGAAAATGCTGTCAAGAGAATAGAGGGGAAAACAAGAAAAAAGAGAACGGAAGGAAACAAAAAAAACACGGTGGAAACGGAAACAATTTGCTGTTAAGGACTAGCCAAAAAGGAAGCAAGCATCAAGGAAAAAGAGAGAGAGAAAGAGAGAAAGAGAGGGGGAGAGAGAGACAGAGAGAGAGAGAGAGAGAGAGAGAGACGAAAGAAAAACAGAGAAGCAGAGACATTGAGACAGGGATAGTGACAAAACGTGGCATACCCGTAATTATAAACCAGTCGATATATATAGATACATAACTATGTTTAAAGAACAGGAGGAAAACGTATATAAAAAAAGAAACATAATAAAGATGCGAAGAAATAGGCCCTTAAAGTAATTATTAAAAATGAAAAGAACACAAGAAACAGATAAAACCAAAAACCCTTTTGTAAGTAGCAGAAAACAGTTCGAAAGACTAACAGTCTGAAGGGAGTGGCGGAAACAAGCTATGTTGGAGAAAAAGCGCTAGGTAAGAGACAGGGCGCTATGTGGGAGACATGGTGGTATGTGAGAGAAAGGACGCTATGTAAGGACGCCATGTAAGGACGCTATGTAAGAGAAAGGACGCTATGTAAGAGAAAGAACGCTATGTAAGGACGCTATGTAAGAGAAAGGACGCTATGTAAGAGAAAGAACGCTATGTAAGGACGCTATGTAAGAGAAAGGACGCTATGTAAGAGAAAGAACGCTATGTAAGGACGCTATGTAAGAGAAAGGACGCTATGTAAGAGAAAGAACGCTATGTATGGACGCTGTGTAAGAGAAAGGATACTATGTATGGACGCTATGTAAGAGAAAGGACGTTATGTAAGAGAAAGGACGCTATGTAAGAGAAAGAACGCTATGTAAGGACGCTATGTAAGAGAAAGGACGCTATGTAAGAGAAAGGACGATATGTGGGAGAAAGGGTGCTGTGTGAGAGAAAGAACACTAAATGGTGCAAAGGAATCTATGTGGGAGAAAGGGTGATGTGCAGGAGAAAGAACACTATATGGGACAGAGGATTCTATGTGGGAGAAAAGGCGCTTTAAGCAGAAGATGGAGATGCTGAAAACTACAGGCAGACAACCGGAAATTTACTCTCTGGCCCTCATTACTGCCTGATGCCAGAGTGTGCCAGAGTTCCGTCACAATCAGTCCCGGTAGAGTGAGAGAGAGAGAGAGAGAGAGAGAGAGAGAGAGAGAGAGAGAGAGAGAGAGAGAGAGAAAGAGAGAGAGGGGGGGAGAAACAAAGAATATTTATTTATAAAAAATTATAACTAACTATCTATCTATCTATCTTTCTATCTATCTATCTATCTATCTATCTATCTATCTATCTATCTATCTATCTATATATCAATCTATCTATCTGTCTGTAGTACTGAACTTTGACGAGTAGTCAATCGGACCCATATTTTGTTTTTAAGCGCTACAAGTAATCACTGCTGGTGTAATAATTCTGTGTGTCATAGAGATCATCATCTTGATCAGCTCATTATCAGATCCAAGAACAAAATTAGTGTAGCGCTGGTTTCGAGGGTTTTGCTATGCTACATGAATTACACTGCCGGAACACACTTACTCACATAAGCACACACATGCACACACATATATGGATAATGATAATTATTATTCTACCAGTGGTTACATATTAATCACAGCACGGATGAAAACCAAGATCTGGGTTATGGATCCGTTAAATCCGGTCTTGTACCAGACTTAACTTCAAAGTTCATACAAAACAAACAATACAATTTAATGACTCAGAAAGCTTGATCAGTTTCCATAGTAATTTAGTGTCGTTACCTACCGACAATGAATACAGGAAACCTAATGTTAGACTAACTTTTGCATACATATTGATCACATGACATATGTAGGTCTCTTTCCGAGGGTTGTTTTTTTTTTTTGCAAGAGGGGAAAAAACAACTGCACACTCATACAAATACATCGTTCCACCAAAAATAGATAGATAGATAGGATAGATAGGATAGATAGATAGATAGATAGATAGATAGATAGATCTATCTATCTATCTATCTATCTATCTATCTATCTATCTATCTATCTATCTATCTATTTATCTATCTATCTATCTATCTATATATCTTACTATCTTTCTAGTATCTATATCAATATATCCTTATCGGTGTATGTATCCATGTATTCAACAACCCATTTATCAATCCAGCCACATATTCACTATCCATCTACTAACCTATTTATCTTCCCACCTATCCATCTATCCACCTATACATAAAAAGATTCCACGGCCCGCATCTCACACTGCCCTAACACTGAAGCCCTCATCAGCTGGCCGTCTTGTTATTCCAGCTGTCGCTGTTAATCAGAGGATGGCTCGTTAAGGGGGAGCCCAGAAAGTGGGCGTCTCCTGACAATCATTAGAGACCGCTGTTCTTCCTCGCTTAACTGATGTATCTAAAACATTATGGGTCAAAACTATGTACCTTTTTGTTGCACAGTTTTTATTTTGCAGATGAAAGTAAAACAATTTTTTTAGATGTATCTGTAGGATACTACTGTAGTAATATATATACACACACACATTATGTAGGATAAAACACACCAAATTGGTGCCACTAGCTTTGTGCTGGCAATTATTCTAAATTAATTTATTACTTCAAAGTTTGTTACTTTGTTTCTATCATGCCATTACATAAACTTGTAAGAGATTACGGAATAAAGATATAGGTTTTCCTCTAAGCCCTGTAGCCATAGGGCGGAGTTTATCTCGTTAAATCTAAAGAACTACTTGGCTTCTATGAATATAATGAAAGGTAATTTTAACAGTTAAACGTCAATTTTAACAGCTACACGTCTTTTCATCAACTATGCCATTACATGAACTTGTAGGAGATTCCAGACTAAAGATAATATAGGTTTTCCACAAGGCACTGTAACCAGGGTGTGGAGTTTATCTCGTCTAATCGAAAGACCTACCTGGTTTCTATGAACTTAAATAACGGTCCGTTGAACAGTTAAATATATGTTCATTAACTATGATGGACATTTCCGACTCTACGAATGATTAAATGATGTAGGATGTACCCTAGATGGGATCTACTTTAGCGTGAGCATGCTGATAGTGATAGCATCACTGTGTAAGCTTTGTCTACCGCTACAAACAGACATGGCTCATCAAAGGAATAGAGTAAGGACATCGACATCTATACCAGCAGTATTGTTGTCATCTGGTCTGTCCGAACTATGTTCTGTTTCGGCAGCACACTGGTATATTTTGCCGTTTTCAATGTGCACACCCATTCACATGAAGGCCACCAAAATAATGATGTTTACAGAATAAGGAGTAGTTGAGTAGTTGAGTTGGGCACCAAGATTGACGTCTGACAATTTTATGTACTGCCACATATGAGACAGTGCTGGGGTACCATGACTCTTGTATCAGCCGATCATATTAAAGTGACACCGACCCAATATAACTATACACACAAACACACACATCGTTCCACCAATCTATCTATCTATTTATCTATCTATCTTTCTATCTCTCTATCTATCTATCTACCTATCTATCTTTCTTTCTATATATCTTTCTAGTATCTATCTACCCTTACCAGTGTATGTATCCATGTATCCAACAACCCATCTATTAATCCAGCCACATATCCACTATCTATCTGGTATCTCCGCCTGTCTAGTGGGTGGTAGCACATAAAATTGGCAGACGTTATTCTTGGGTCCCGTCCACAATACAGCCTTTAGACGTTAAACCAACTCGACCCAACAACTACGATGGACTTTTCCAACTCTACGAATGATGAAATGATTAGGGATGTATGTCAGATTTGCCCGCTGCAACAAATAGATCTTCAACCAAATGAATAGAAAAAAGACATACAGAATAGAGAATACAAACATCTTTATTCATCCCTTAAGGGGAAGTTAAAGTACACCCTCTTCATACAACATACGAAATTAAAACGTTTACAACGATATGAAAATAAAAAGGGAGCATTTTGGCACAAAGATTAATAATATTATACATTTTAAACAAATCATAAAATAACATTATCACAGCTCGAGTTACTGAATGTAGGTATACAAGAAAAATCCCATGTTGTGTAAACTGTATAAATACATAGTATACACGTACAAAAATGAATGAGTAAATATAAACATAGATACTATTAAATAATAGTGTTCTAGTCAAGTCTATTCAAGAATTGCAGGATATTGTCATCTGGACTGCCCGACCTATATTCTGTTTTGGCAGCACACCGGTGTATCTTTCCGTTTTAACGGCGGTTTTGCCAATTCAATGTGCACACCCACGCACATGACGGTCACCGAAATATGTTAAGAAAGTAAGTAATAGACATATGCAATAAAAACGGGCATACATAAGATTAACTGCAGGCGGAACTTAAAATAACATACATGTATCGAAAAAGGCAAAGCATAGTCGGGTAAGGGGACGTGTAGACTTCGATTGGGGGGTGGGTGTGAAATGAACAGGTGCGGAAATAGGGTACATAAAGGGGCAGCACATTTTGAAAGAAAGAGGTTCTAGAATTGAAGTGGGGTCGAGGGGATGGAGGAAAAATCCAATGGGAACACTATGTTCTAGCCGTTGGGAGACTGACATAATGACAGTAATTGCAGAGGAAGATTTCTTTGTCGCCGGAGAGACTCACAGGGTCTCAGGCAGGTTGACATCTCTGATCTCGTTATGGCTGGAAACGGTCTTAGCGGGTGGACAGGAACATGGACTGATAACTGTCTTAATACTTGATGTTAAGATAGATACGATAAGATAAGATAGGATAAGATAATATGACAAAAGATAAGATAAGATAAGATAAGATAAGATAAGATAAGATAAGATAAGATAAGATAAGATAAGATAAGATAAAACTGGATAAGATAAGATAAGATAAGATAAGATAAGATAAGATAAGATAAGACAAGATAAGCCTTTATTATTTCATAGGAAAATTTCTCTCGATCGTACAATTAAACATGTATTTTGATTCACAGCATCAGTTATACATATATAAGAGAAAAAAGATAAATAAATGCATATCTACGTGCGTAAACAAACAACTAAATGAAAAAACCCCCATTAAAATAGCTAAATACAAAGAATAAAATACAATAATCATTTATATTCACTTGTAACACTGTTGAAATTATACAATGCCATACATACACAATTATTATTTGGAACGTAATAGCCCGGGTCTGGGGGCAAAGTAATGGTACTACCCTCTTGAACCCCATTCAGTTAGAATAACATGCCTCTTAACCTGCGATTGTTATGCCGCCTAGTGGACTGTCGGGGAATATTGTTTTTTTTAAAAGTAATCTTTAGTCGAAGAAAACGTCGCTCTCTGTCTCTCCGGTAATAACCTATCCTGAATGTGATGAAAACAATTCGGAAGAGGGAATCGTTTACCGGAGTGTTTGCTGGGCACATTATCCTGACACCTCGCCGCCAACTAGTAAGGAAGAAAGCGGAGTCAAATGGAATCAATAGTATAAAATATGTTAAATTTGGTAGACATGAAAACTAGAGCCAGATTTATTTTACAGAAGGCCTTGTGCCCCAACTTAGGTGAGGGGTCCCTCACTCCCATATGATTGTCATTGAAAGCATAATTCCACACACCGTTTTAAAGGGGGTGATGAGATAAGATAAGATAAGATGAAGTACGCTTTTTTATGCCATAGAGAATTTTCTCTCGATCGTGCAAGAAAACATTTGATTCAATATCACCGCATCAGTTGTACATTATGTGAGAAAAAATAGATAAATAAATAAATTTTAAAAATTAAATAAATAAATAATAAGTAAGTATATAAATAAGTAATTAAATAAATAATAGAAAAATAAATAAAATGAAATAAGCATTCACGTGTATTCACGTGTAACATACATCATTATTATTAGAAACAGATGCCATAATATCGCCTCTCTGGAGGCAAAATATTGTATCTGCCTTCTTTAACCCTATGCAGTTAGATTAACATGCCTCTCTCAACCTGCGATTGTTATGCCGGTTTGTGGACTATCAGTTCAGGCAGAAAGGAAATCCAGTTGTTTTTAGAGTATTCTTTAGTGGAAGAAAACGTCGCTAGAATAACATGCCTCTCAACCTGCGATGGTTATGCCGTCTGGTTGACTGTCAGTTTAGGCAGAAAGGGAATCCATATGTTTTTAGATTAATCTTTAGTCGAAGAAAACGTCGCTCTCTGTCTCTCCGGTAATAAACTATACTGAATTTGAAGAAAACAACTCCGAAAAGAGATTCATGTACTTGGGCGTTTGCTGGTCACATTATCCTGACACTGATCCAACCAGTAAGACAGAAAGCGGAGACAGACATTGCAATTGGAATATGCTAGTTTTACAATTTGATCACCTCGCCTTAAATATGGCACTGATAAAAACAATCTACTTTTAACCTCAATCAACACAGACACGATAGCTCAATCGGTTAAGCAAACGGGGTATACAGTTCGAGTTTCTACCATAAAGCCTTGTTACCCGCTGACTCAAAACGGTGTCGTAGAAGTAGTTAAGTTTTTTTAACGTCCAACATCGGCACTATGTAGTATTGTGGAAGAGCATTAAGACTGGCGTATGACAATTTTATGTGCTGCCATGCACGAGACAGGACGGCGATACCATAAATCTTGTCTCATACGATCACATTAAACGGACACCGACCCAACCGTCAGAAGTCGATGTTCTACCTCAGGGCCACCGCGCCCCGAGTTCGAATAGGTATAAGTGTCGGACGAAACAGGACTCGTAATATTAGTCTTATCACTCATCCGCAAAATGATCAATTGTCATAAGGGGCATTAAGACAGTTAGAGAGAAACCGACATACTTTGCAAATAATTTACTTACAATGTTATAACCTCATCAAAGAAAAAAAAAGAATAATTCTAATTGACCATTTGTTTCCGACAAAGTCTAAAAGTTTTGATTATATAAAAAATGGCGATCTGGTAAACCAAGCATGATTTAAGCCCTGTGTTATCTTAACTGCCACTTTTAGTTTAAATTTTTTTTTTAAATAATTTTCGCGTTTGTTTTTATATATATATGTGTAATCACATCATCCCCTTTCACTCGGCGGCGAGATTAAATTAAATAATGTTTTAAAAGTAAGGCTATATAAGGTTTACATCGATCCAGATTTAGTTTACATAATGAATAGGTCATTGTGCCCTCCCGAATCGGGGGTTGGCGTGCCATATGTTTCCCTGCCAATTACTTAATAAAAATAGCAATAATTATAATCTCGTCAAACTGTCTTTTTTTGCGTTGCATGTGATCTTCTACGCCGGAAAGAATGTCTTAATAAAACTTTAGGACAAAACACGTGCGTCCTTATCTGGTAAACATTTCAGTGGTATAAAACAACAACAACACTGCACTCTTTACTGGACATGTATTTTTACTTGTGGGGAACATCGACAGATTGATCAATCGATCTCGAATTACATTGATTTTCTGCCAGGGTGTGCAGTTTTAACCTTAAGCTTAGTCATTTCGGTTAGATTAGGAATTGTATTTGTGTGTTTAATTCTCTCTTTTTCTCTCTAGCTATCCATTTATGTACCTCTATCTATCTATATGTTTATATCTGTCTATCTGTATGTGCTTATCTATCTATATATCTATCTATCTAAGATAGATGAGATAGATAGATAGATAGATAGATAGATAGATAGATAGATAAATG
>RQTK01000599.1:26553-48338 GCA_003991915.1 Elysia chlorotica | reverse complement strand
CTATCTATCTATCTATCTATCTATCTATCTATCTATCTATCTATCTATCTATCTATTTATCTATCTATCTTTCTTTCTTTCTTTATATCTATCTATCTATCTATCTATCTATCTATCTATAAATAATTCATAAACGAATAATCTAGTGATATAAACAGTGTCTGAAAAAAATAAAAATAAAACTTATGGTTTTCTAAGATAAGGAAGCTCCTAAGCAATTATTCGAACCCCCTTACCCAGCTAAACATCCTATAAACTATTCATGAATGGAGTAACGTTCACTGCATCTGTCGTCTAATCCGCCCACACACTTTTCTTGTTTTCTTTCCCTTTTTTCCAGTAATCGTCAAATCTATTGTGTAAATTCATATCAATGGCTTCCATACAGGACGAGTTTGACATGAAACATCCGCAACCGGGCTTATGATTACTCTGACAACGATATTAATACGCCCTACTCTCTCTCTCTCTCTCTCTCTCTCTCTCTCTCTCTCTCTCTCTCTCTCTCTCTCTCTGTACATATATATTTTGTTTTCCTTTTTTTATTTGTTTGTTCCTGCGCCGTATGTTGTAATCTCCACATGAGAGGCGGGTTGTTTTGCCGTTTGCATCCTGGTGTAAAATTTGATTTGTTGTATCTCAATCTTAACTGGCGAATATGATAACAGAGCTAGCCTGCTGTAAACACTGTGATTCGAATCATACGGGCAGGAAAACAGAGATGAATCAGATGTAAGAAGCGTCTGTTGTGAGTGCAGATTGGGTGAAAATGGAAAAAAAATGTTTTTGTTTATCATGTTCGGTTGTAATAAAAAGGGTGAGTTATCAGAGGAAAATAATAAGGTAACGCTGAGAGATATAGAAAGGGAGAGTATAGAATGGGAGACAGATATAATTATACAGATCTATAAATAATAAACATGAATTATTTCTCGTTTTGTTGTTACGAAATAACATGTGATGTTCGATTTTTACACCCAGCAAGTTACAACGCATTTAGATTATGCTTGCTTTTTATTTAATACAATAAATTTACAATGACGGAAAGAATACAATAAATGTACAATTATGGAAAGCTAAAGAAAGACAGAGTGAGAGACATGCAGATAGGCAGACAAAGAAGCAGACAAGCAGACGTTGATTGGCAGACAGACTGGCTGACAAAATGGCAGATAAACAGGCATGTAGGCAGGCAAACAAATTAATAGGCAAACAAACCGGTTGACAGAGATACAGAGATAGATTGTCAAAACAATGTTTGATACGTCTATCTAGATCAAGAAAAAAATTAAAGAGCTTTATGCATCATAGGATAATTTGTGAAGTGAAAAAGTTATGTGGCAATAAGAAAAAGTAACCTATAATGTCTAATTAGGTTGTTTTAATAGGAAAAAAATATGTTGGCCAAGGTGTAAAATTATTGCTTCTGTTATTTACTGTTACAGTGTATTGACCAGTGTAACGTTAAGTACAAAAATGCATATGAGAAGAGAGTAGAGTTGTTAATTTATAAGACACTGTGTCCAATACCCTATGCTCGATATAAATAATTATAGTTCGAAATAGTGTGATTATTGGTCTAACAATCGCAATGAAAAAATTGCTATGAAATTTTGTAAATACCGATACATTGATATAGGAAATGAAAATGTTGGAAAATATTAGAAACTAATATTGAAAAACGTCCCGCGTTTGTGGACGGGTCCTAAGACAATTTTATGTGCTGTCAATCACGAAACAGGTTGGGGATACCATGAATCCTGTCTCAGCCGATCAAAAGCCTGTTACATTACCAGTTGGGGACGAAATCCAACAAAAGTGTGCCCAAGTGTAGGTTTCGAATAGAGAGACCAATGCTCTTCAACTTCTGAACATTTAAAACTTGTATTTTTTTTCCATTTTTTACATGCCATTAAGCTTCCCTTTTTTCTGGGAAATAGTGACACTATTACGACTCGTATGTGTTGACAAAAGGCAGGAAAATTGCTATAGGACATAATCTATAAGGGATACTCTACCAATACTGAATCGATATCTGTGTCTCATTCATTGTTGTAATGCCTTTAGGGCAAAAACTAAGTAAGGGTAGAGTAGAGTAGAGTTGTTTTAACTTTTAACATCAGTACTATATAGGCTATATTGTGGACGGGGCTCAAAGCTGACGTATGACAATTGTATGTACTGCCACACAAGAGACAGGGCGGCGATACCATAACTCCTGTCTCAGCTGGTCACATTACACTGACACCAACCCAACCAGTAGGGAGCGAAATCGCCAAGGCTCGAACCTGGACCTTTTGCGCCAGAAGCCGATGTTCTACCACAGGGCCACCGCGCCCCCCACGGGGTAAGGGAACATGTGGTGCTGTTGTTTACCGCATGTTTCATAGTGATCGTTTACTTCTAGTAATATCATTGTTTTATTCAGTCTTTTTGGATAAGCCGTCCCAAATAACCTTTTCTTATAATAAGATCTAAATTGTGCGCGTGGAACAAAGAACATGCAGAGAAAATGGGAAAATTGCCAGCTATCTTTGTGTAAATATCAATCACCATATCCATAAAATATTTACAAGGCAGGCATGCTCTTGATAAGTGCTACTCTCTAAACATCATGCTTTCATGGTGTTTTAACCTGGGCTACCTGGCAGTCATACATGCTTTTTTCAATTTTCTATTTAGCTTTTTTCCCTTCTCAAATTGGCTATTCTTATCTTTGTATTCCGTAATTTCTATTATTTATTCATCTCTATTTTTCTTTCGTTCTGTTTTTCCCCTCTATTTCTTATTCTCAAGGTCTCTTTTGTAAATTCGTACATGGAAAGATAGCACATTTCTTTTACTTCAACTTCTGTCTGTCTGTCTGTCTATCTGTCCTTCTGTCTGTCTGTCTGCCTGTATGTCTCTCAGTCTCTCTATCTCACTATCTCTCTCTCTATCTATCTATATATCTCTTTCAAGCAATGTCTGTCTGGCTGGCTGTCTCTCAGTCTTTATGTCTTTCTCTAGCTAGCTATCTATCTTTCATACTCCTTTTTTTCTCTCCGTCTCTTAGTCTCTGTTTCTTTTTTCTCTTGCTGTCTCTTTTTCGTTAACACATACTCCCTCGCTTACGGTCAAGCTCATAAAAAGTTAGCGCAAATAACCACTCTAGTGGCTTTTTTAAGTCAAGTTTATGTGACACTTCCATTTCTAAAAGACAAATTCTTAAAGTTCAATGGCTTAGAGTATCAGGATGTCGTTTCTGAGTCTTGGACATTGAACTACGGGTTGGCATTTAGTGAGAACTAAGATTTTAAAGTTTAAAGCTATACTGTATATCAATCAATTAGATGGAAGTCTAAAAACGAACAGACAAACAAAAACAAATAAGCAAAGCAAACAGAAATTAATTGGTTGTGTGTATTTGGACTCAAGAGTTATAGCAGTAAGTTCAATAACTCCCCATATCAGTAAAAGAGTATGTTTTGAGGTGCTCTCTATGTTTTATTCCCTATCCTTCACAGTCAACAGCTAGGCCATATTGCGGATAAGTCCAAAGGCTGGCGTCTGAAATATTTTTCTGCTGCCACTTAGAAACGAAGCTAGTTTCCTAGGAATTGTGGATCAAGCGGTGACGGTTCTGAACACAAACAAAGAAAATCGCTCGTCTTTGTATTTAAGAGGTCGAAAAGCTCCAAAGGCTAATTACTATAAGGTAGTTGTATAATTAATTACAACTAATCTCTTCGCGTTAAACGTATACATCAGCTAGTATTTCGTTAACGATGTGGTGATTACTTGCTACAGAGTAACAAGCAGTGTCTGAGTCCATTCATAATCTATTGAAGTAATATCTACAACTGCATTAGAGAATCAAAGAAAACATGGGAATATGCGAGAAAAAGAAAAAGAAAAAAGTGTGTGAGAGAAAGAGAGAGTGAACTGAAAGGAGGAGAGAGAGAGAGTGGACGGGGGAGAGGGAGAGAGGGGGGGGGGTATAGAGATAAAAAACAAAGAGGCACAGAAAAGACGCAGAGGCTTCGATTAAGAGAGTCTCTAAAGATACATTTCTTTGCAAATCATTTCACTTGTACCTAGTACCTCAAAAAAAAGCATAAAAACCTAACAGGGCCAAAAAGTCGTAGGCGAGAGTAGAAATAGAAATGCTGATCTTCTGACAGAAGAATGGTCCGTGAGGAAGATAAAAGAGCATTGAGATGACAGCGAGACAAGTGCTACATT
The DNA here is from genome assembly GCA_003991915.1 of Elysia chlorotica. Taxonomy (NCBI): domain Eukaryota; kingdom Metazoa; phylum Mollusca; class Gastropoda; family Plakobranchidae; genus Elysia; species Elysia chlorotica. The sequence continues at coordinate 44,114 of RQTK01000599.1, read as the reverse complement.
CTGGCTGGGCGAGGGAGTCATACAACTCTGGAGGAATCAATGGAGAAATATCTCTTCAAACCTGACAGGTCCGCGCGCCAGGAAATCAAAGCCGCTGTTAAGCTTGAAGGGAGAGATTGAAACAAGAAGAATGAAAAAGCAAGTAAGAAAAAATGGTGAGGGTGGGGATCGATTTCATGACAGCTGTCTGAGACTATTAATTTTTTAAGCAAAGAAATCTACAAATGTCATGTTAGATTGTGTTTGTTGGTTGCTTTTTTTTTATTTATTTATTGTTCACATTGTTCTTTATTCCGGCGTTAATATTTGATGGACAGTTATTGTAAAAGCAAAAATGGAAAGTGGTAGGCCAATTTTACCGAAAAAAAAGATATACAACACATGGGAAAAATGGCTTGCAAAGTTTAAAAATTAATGCTTTCAAGTATTGAAAAGAGGCAGGCAACCAACTACGACTAGATGGTGAGATAGTATTTTTCAGTGCATAGACCACCAACGAGAAGCCTAGAATAAAAGGAAAATAGTCAATTATATTAAAGAATGATATCATGCAGTGATAGGACGCAATCTTTAAGCATACTAAGAAGTAAAGAATGTTGGAAGCCACGAATTTCTTTTTTAAATTATTGATGATGTAATGTACGTATTCAGATGTATTATCTTTGTATCTACATAAACAAAACTAAAACACAAGACGACTTTTCCATTTCTTAGGTTGACTCCTACAAAATGATCAATGTTGATAAGATGCAATTTTCTAAAACATATTATGAAAAAGGACAAATTAATTGTTGTAAATATAAACTTAATTTTATTACTGCAATTACTCCTTTGTTGAGCAATAAAGTTCAAATGTCCTGAAAAAAAAACACCAACGTATTAGTCAAATTGTTACAAGTTCAGCCCCACAAAATAATAAAACTAATGTAATTGGACACAAAGCATCTATGTAAAGATGCAAATGAGCCTTTTGATATTCTTGCAGGAGAAATACAGAAAGCAGTACGGGCAACAAACGTTTCTACGAACTACGCTGGATAGTAAGAAAGTTAGAGAAGTCATTAGGTTTACCGTTCGCCTCCGCCCAAATGAACGCTATGACATCGAGTATGATCCAGCGACTATTGATGTGGTGTCCATATTTCCATAGCGCTAATAATTATAAAGTATATGTATGCCCCAAGGATGATGTTCTAAGTAGCATCAGAGAACAGGATTGACTTAGCACAAACATGGCATGGGGATTAGATAATACTATTAGGTTTATTCGGGTTTACACGGACGTTTACGTGTCTTATATCGAGTTATTATTAGTTGGGTACATACATATGGCACAGTAATTGGCTGTGTAAACGGTTCAGAGGGCACCTAAGTAGCAAGTTTACTGTGTTTGAAATGCAGCATGAGAGAAGATAAGTAAATAGAAAGACATTCTGATAGACTTACAATAATAGAGACAGACATGTATAAAGACAGATATACAAATAGGCGGAGATAGGCAGAGAAGTAAAAAAAGATAAAACCATATAAATTTTATTTAGCGATGGATTTTAATTAATTTGTTGTTTAGGCTTCTCAATACACATGGCAAAAAGAATTACGATGTACCAATGAAACTATAAGAATTAACACGGATGGTATCAATTTGAATACTTTATTGATCAGAATAACAGGATAATGCGAAGCTTGCATGGCAATTAATTTTAGGTATAACATTTACAAAAAGCATGTACAAAGCAGAGCATATACAATTAATCAATAAGAACAACTCATTTTACACACCAAGGATGTAATGGTGTGAGAGATAAAGACTGTTCGGGAGTCTTCCATACAAAAGACAAGCATACATCATTATTTCGCAACACCAGCGCCTCATGCTATCGACGATGTTCATTGTATCCACACTTGCTGGAAAAAGATCGCAGTATTTGATTATGAGATTACTGCTTGATATTTGCAGATTTAATCTAATCCTATTTCAAATAAAAGGCTGTTTTGGAAGGAATGTGCGTGGTTCTAAGTTTCTCCTGTATGCTTTACAAATCATTACAGCATGGTATTTATCTTCTATACATGTGTTGCAAATAGAAAGTGCACATTTGCAGTGTTATATCTTTCCAATACCTGGCATTTCCATTTAGTCCATAGTCGAAGTATTAGTAAAAGATAGGTTGTTAACAAGCCTAAAACAGTAATACTAATCTCTGAAACAAAATCTGAGCCGTACACTTCATTATTTTATAGCTTATGGAGGATGAACATTTATTTTCGCTCAGCCAATATTCAATACGAGTTGTTTATTTTGATATAATGCTTAGTATATTTCACCATCCAACAAATTAACTTATTATCAGTCAAGTGCAACCAAACATGAGGTCTTGGGGCCGTCCACAATATAGCCTATATAGTGCTTATGTTGGACGTTAAACCAACTCAACACCTCAGCTCGTACGCAAAAAACAGGGTTAATTCGGAAGTAAAACCTTATAATAGTTGTCCACATATAGTAGTTATACTTGGGCTTTGCTTTTTACAATGTTTTACATTGAGTCCAAGAATAAAGAAAAATGTCTTTTTTTTTCCTTCTTTTTTTACGTAACTTAATAATACATTATTATACCTTGAACATACCATGCACATATCAACAACATGTTTTAAACGTGTAAATAATTATGTTTGGACACAACATTCTTCTATTAGCTGAATAAAAGCTTGATAAAAAAAACATAGCTTCCACATGCCAAAATAAAAAAAAATCTCTTGGGTAAAACTTGTACACAAGAAGCGTGACCAAAAAGAAAATGATTTTCAGCAGGTTTTGAAAGTCCAGTTGGAATATGATACTTGACAAACTGTCTTGTTGGATTGTTTTGTTGTTTGGTTTGACTCAACAGGGACACAGTGTCTTGCCAAAAATGTTCATGACATCGCAACATTTTTAAATTTTTGATAAATTCATAACTTTTTAACCGCTACAGATCGAACTTTTTTAAATCGGATTTGAAAAGTTCAGCTTTTTAATCTTTTATTATAAAAATCTATTTACTGCATACACGGACGCGATGTAAGTTCGTTGAATTCAGCGTCTGCGTTATATATATACTATATTGTGGAAAGGTCTTAAGACTGACGTCTGACATTTTTTGTGCTGCCACACACGAGACAGATCGGGGAGACCTGGACTCTTGTCTCAGCCGGTCGCGTTATACTGACACCGACCAAACATGTAGGGGATGAAGTTAGACGAATACAAAATCCTATCTAAAGACTAACACTCTTCACTTGAGCCGGCTCGACCCCCACAAACTGTTTTGGGCTTGAAACGTCTTTAAATAACCTTGTTAAATTAAATTTACAAAAACAACAACACCAAGGCATTATTGCGGCCGAAAGAGAGAAGCATGAATTAAGAACCCAGACGCAAAATACGAATATCATTATTTTGATGGCGTCGGATATTTTTTGTTGTTGTTCGTCGTTTAAGAGATAGGCTTCGTTTTTCATAATTGTGTTTTCTTTATTCCAAAAGCTCCGATGAATTTGGAGGGGTGTCTGAATATTCTAGTTAATGGCGCGGGGGAGGGGAGTGCAGCTTTCAGAAATTTGGCTCGAAACGAAAATGATTTCCATAACTAGAATTCGATTTTTAAACATTTCTTGATCAGCAAAACAATTTTTTTTTAATAATTTGCAGAAATTTTTTTGAAAAAATGTAGGAAACATAACAGATGATTTTTTTTACCTGGGAAATGAAAATGTGTCCAAAAAACAACAAGAAACGAAGAACTTTTAGAGTGTGAAAAGGCTTGATCGACATTATGGTTAGATAGATAGATAGATAGATAGATAGATAGATAGATAGATAGATAGATAGATAGATAGATAGATAGATAGATAGATAGATAGATAGATAGATAGATAGATAGATAGATAGATAGATAGATAGATAGATAGATAGATAGATAGATAGATAGATAGATATATTGATAGAGGTTGAGATAGATACATAGACAGAGAGACAGAACCACTGACATACAGAGAATAAGAGATACATACACACATATGTACGCACACATAATGTAGCTGACTGGTACCAATAATTATGGAAACACACGCTTCCATTTTGCACAGGCTGTTTGACCTCACTCTCTTTGAATTATTTATTAATTTGCGCTTCCAACAACAACAAAATACGTTTTATAAAAAATACGTAAAATACTACATACTTATTATGTAAAAATCTTAAAAGCAAAATAGGTAGAAAAATACTTATCTTTCCATTTCCCTTTATAATTATTGAAAAAAAAATCAGTCGGAAATTATTTTATAAAGAAAAAGAATTTTCTCGTATTTCCATTGCAAATTTCTTCTGCTGAATGATTTGCTGATTTGTGTCTAGAATTGCGGTTTTCACTGATGGATTTGTTGAGCATGGCCCCATAGAATATAAAACCCCATCACATAAAGAACATACTGAGCTGAAAAATATGTAACATTGTTCTACCGCGTGAGTTTAAATAAAGAAATAGAGTGAACACGCGTCACGCTAGCTTCCTTTTCTTGACAGCGCATCTCTCAAATTCCTGTGTTCAGCCCTCATTTATCTTGTTCTCTCTGCCCATTGTGTTATTTCTATTGATGTTGCTCTTGCTATTGCTGTTGTTGTTGCTGTTGTTGCTGTTGTTGTTGTTGTTGTTGTTGTTGTTGTTGTTGTTGTTGTTGTTGTTGTTGTTGTATTCATTCTGTCCTTGAATTTGCCGCGCCATATAATTATTTAGTATCTGCATGCACGTTCTGTGTTGTGCATTATGATTCCAATGTGATTTTTTCATTTATTCAAATGGAACATTTGAGAGATGAAAACAATTCTCCCATAACAGCTTCCTTCTACTCTTTTCTCCTCTTCCTCTCATCATCCTTCTCCGCCTTCATCTTTTTATTTTTATTTTCTTTGTCTTCTTTTTCTTCTTCTTTCACTCACGAGGCAGGGCGGGGATACCATGAATGCTGTCTCAGCCGGTCAATATTATACTGATACCTACTCAACCAATGAGAAATACGATGTAAATATATTTATTAATATGTTTTTTATACAAAGGTAAAAGGAACGCGGAAGCTAGAAGAAACTGACGCTTCGCTCTGTATCTACACAATATTGTGTCTCTTTATTTCAAATCCATATTTCTATAGACCTATCGAAGCTGTAAATTACTCCTACGCTAGAGATGTTAGCTACGTAGAATTACTTGTTTTATTTAGGAAATGTATTAAACAAATTTGAAAGGCTCATAAAAAGGCATTCATGTGAAAAATTAAGTTGATAAAAGTAAAACAAAGAATACAATGTAAAACCGGAGATAAACAATAACCAAGCATGGATCGGGGGAGGAACTGTAGAACGTTTTCCCCCAACCAGGAAGTACTTGGTTTAAACCCACGATCGGCAAAACCAATCAATGTATTGAAAATTTGTCTGATTTCGCTCCCTACTGGTTGGCTCGGTATTGGTATAATGTGACCTGCGGAGAATGGTTTTATGGTATCCTCGTATTATCTTTATTGTGGCAGACGTTACTTTTGAGACACGTCCACAATGTTTATTCTATGGGGGAGGGGGCGGTGACCCTGAGGTAGAACATCGTCCGACGCAAAAAGGTCCGGGTTCAAGGCCCTGGCATTTTTCGCTACTTACTGGTCCGGTCGGTGTTAGTTTAATGTGACCGGCTGAGACAGGAGTCATGGTATCCCCGTCCTGTCTCGTGTGTGGCAGCACATAAAATTGTCAGACGTTCGCCTTGGAGCCCGTCCACAATATAGCCTAAATAGGGCTTTATCTTGGACGCTAAACCAACTCAACAACAGTCTAGTCTATGAAGTCTTGACAATAGGTGCTAAACAACAACAGCCAGGTCTCCCATTCGCTGTGCATTGCTCAGTATCGTACTAAATAAATTATACGTGTCTATGACGCTGAATATTTGTTTTAATATTAATTTCTGTGTTAGACTGAAAATTTGTACGAGAAGCAAGTCTTCTAAAAAAAGCAGGCGAAACCACCGAAGTAAACGATCTTTTGAGATTATTGGCAAAGCAAACCATTATTGCCATAATTGGGTCAGATTACAATGTTGCTGTGTAGGTTAAATAGGTTGAAAATAACAAAAAAAAAAAAAAAATATCTGATTATCCTTCTGTTCGACCTTTGGTAATAATTTAAGCGGAAGAGATAACTGCTCGTCTACTCCCCTTATTACGCGAAAATTTGCCAACTTTGGTCATTTCGGTGATTTGGCAAGTAATTAACTGCTGTAAATGTAATTCAAGCTACAGGTCATGGGGTGTTATTGTAATATGATATTTAAACACAGCCAATGAGACTTTCACCGAATAGTTTCTTATGTGTGTTGTGATTTTCAAAAAATAACTTCTTTTCCTACAAACAAAAAATGAAAGTTCTCTCCTCTCCAAAGGCTAGTTATGTTAGTGGTCACTGGTTATTTTATGAAGGTAGGATAGCAGGGACATGTTTAAGGAAATATAACTATAAATATGATATTCTATATAATACTGTATTATAGTTATAGTACCAATACACAAAAATGATCAATTAATTTAAGAGCTAGATAAGGAAAAATATTGATCTTAGCTTACACAGTTAAACATAACTATGTAAGTGAAGTTCAACTATAACTATCATAATATGTAACAATCAGTAGGGATCTGAAAAACACACACACACACACACACACACACACATAGGATAAACGTCCTTGTGAAAAAATGTTTGAAAGTGGAAACTTGCTAATCAATAAAAGATTGTATGTTATATATTTAAAAGGGAACCCTCATATAAAGGGAGACAATCCAAAAAATACGCAATAAAAGGTACGCAGGGGCCCTCTGGCCCTATTATTATGGGATAACCAGCCCACCGACACCACATTGACACCTGTACCTCTGATGACTTTGCACTATTTACACAACTCTCGACAAAACCTTCCTTGTAGTAAACATTCAACAAAGTAAGCCGGTGTGTTATGGGAGGAACCACACCAGACCCAAGGCATACATTAAGATAACGAGCCTCTATAGCATGTGGACCTTGGCCATTTTACGGGCCTTAACATCGTTTGGGATGGAAGCCAGTTCACAGCAAAGTTACTTTACTTTGCCAAGCGAGCTTGAGATAATCTCAGTGTTCTAATTCCCCTGTGGTTTACAATCTATGAATACAGTCTCAACAGATTTGAATAAACAGAGGTTGTTTATATAGCAAATGTATATATAACATACTGGTCACAACTTGTATTTTCCTATTGTTAGCTGAGCTACCTTTCATCTACTTTTTCTCAGCTAGTCGTAACTAGTGAAACTAGTAGCGTTTGGATTGACACCTTTTTTAGTTGTCGTACACAAAGTTTTTTTTTTTGTTTTTTTTTTTTAATTTCAATATTTTATTTTTATTCTTTTTATTTTTCCTTTATTGTTCTTCCAGGCAGCAAGAATGAGGTAAATATACTTTGAAATGTCGCGTCTTAACTGTTTGGAAAAAAGAAAGCACTGTAAGATTTGCATTTATCTCCCACCCTGTCTGTCAGTTTGTCTGTCTGTCTCTATGTATGTCTGTTTGTCTGTCTTTCTATTTGTCTGTCTCACTCTCTTTCTTTCTCTCCCTCTCTCTAACGCTTTCTCTCTCTCTCTCTCTCTCTCTCTCTCTCTCTCTCTCTCTCTCTCTCTCTCTCTCTCTCTCTCTCTCTCTCTCTCTCTCTCTCTCTCTCTTTCTCTCTCTCTCTCTCTCTCTCTCTCTCTCTCTCTCTCTCTCTCTCTTTCTCCAAAGCTGCCATTACTCTTTGAGGCCACGAATGTTTACGAATGTTTTCGTTGTTTTCCACCCCCAGGCCAATTATGCAAGGAAACTGTAAGGTCGCTCAGTACACTTCACATTATGTCTTTGAGTTGCGCGGTCAACGACCTAGATATTAGCGACGCATGGTAAACACTGTAAAAGGTTTGAGGCACAAGGACCCTTTTGTTTGTTTGTTTGTTTGTTGCTAAGCATCCCATGCCATTGCTTTATAGGCTATATTGTGCGGTTTTAAGATGAATTGAACTTAGCGTGTTGCAAGACAAGGTCAGTGCGAGGATACCATGAGTAGAATGCACAAATAAGATCTAGCTTACGTCTCTTCGTAAGTCTTTTTATTTTTTTTAGCTGCGTCTTGTTTGTGCATTCTAAACCATGACTTCTATCTCAGCAGATGACATTATGGAGGCACCAGTTGGTAACGAAATTAGATAAATACGTCTTTACTGATCGTGGGATTCGAACCACAGACCACCCGATTTAAACAGCGCTCCTCCTCTTGCATCATTTCGACCCCCGTTGATTTTATTGATGTTGTTTTTCATTATTAAAAACATGCGCCATGGACTTAACAGAAAATTGATACGCATAAAATGTTAACTGCTTCGCTTCCTTTTCTCTTTTCATGCGATCCTCTTCTATTGCATACATCTTTATCCCTTACTTCACCCCCATTTCTCCTCATTTTTCAATGTATCTCTATCTCTGACTCCATCTCCATAATACCCTCATGTATCTTCATCTACTAGTACCCTATTTTACGAGGGGTATTTTTTATCTCCATCAAATGATATTGTTGGCTTGGTCAAGACAGCATGGAGGGTTTAGGGGTGTGTGTAATTAGTGTCGGCTGGTCATATGCTATGATATAGGAACATATAGATAATTCTTGGCTTGGTCAAGAGCGAATCTGATAATGGCCCTGTGTCATTGGCAGAAGTTCGTTAGGTAGAAACTTATTAGGGTAAATAACTTGGGAGGCTCAAGATTATGATGTTTGTGTAAGTTTCTCCTTCTGAACAAAATAGATAATAGATTTTTTTTCTTTGTTAAGAGCGAAAAAGTCACATATAGGCCTTAATCTGAAAATAATGCTTGTGTCATTGGCAGAAGCTCGTTGGATAGAAACATAGAAATAACATGGAAGGCCCAAGGCTATGATGTTTGTTTAAGAGTCTTCAACTGAAAAAAAAAGAAATAATAAATTCTTTTCTCGGTCAAGACCGAGCAAATTACATGGAGGGTTCAAGGCTATGATGTTTGTGTTATTTTCTTCAACTGTTCTCAAAGAAATGATAAATTCTTTTCTTGGCCAAGACCAGGTAAATAATATGGAGCAAGATGTTTGTAATTATTGGCAGCCACCAGTCAGATAGGAAAAGATAACTTGAGGGCTTGCTCAAGACAGATAAAATGACATGGAGGGTTCCATTGTAAGACAACTTTGTTATTGGCAGTAGCTGGCTAGATAGGATAAATTGTTGGCTTGTGTATGACTGAGTCGTGAATGATATGGAGGCTTCAAGATTAATATAATTATTATTTGTCTTATTGGTAAGATTATTGTTGGCTTGTTTTAGATCAAGTGTTGAAGGGCATGGAGAGTTCAAGAGAATGGTGGTTTTTTTTATTGACACCAGCTAGTCATATAATAAAAATAAATTGTTGGGTTGTAAAGACTGCTAAGATTGAGGTTCAAGTATTTAGATACATTTTTGTAATTTTGTTATTGGTCGTAGCGGGCTAAATAGGTATGGATAAATTACTGGCTCGACCGAAATTCTGTGTTTGTTGACTTTGGTGCGCGCTTTGGAATACGTTAATATTTGGCAGAAGCTCGTTGGATAGAAACATAATATCAAGGTACATAACATGGAAGGCTCACGAGTAAGATGTTTGTGTTAGTTTCTCACACTGAAAAAAAAAGAAATAATAAATTCTTTTCTCGGTCAAGACCGAGTAAATGACATGAAGGTTTAATGAGTATGATGTTTGTTTAAGTTTCGCCAACTGAAAAAAAGAAATAATATATTTTTTTCTTGGTCAAGAGATAAAAAATAACATGGAGGGCTTAATCTGGAAATGGTACTTGTGTTATTGGCAGAAGCTCGTTAGATAGAAACACATCAGGGTAAATAATATGGAGGGTTCAAGAGTATGATATTTGTGTTAGTATTTCCATTTGACAAAAAAAAAAAAGAAATAATTTTTTTATTTCTTTCATTCGACAAGACCGGGGAGATAACATGGAGGGTTCAAGAGTATGTTTGTGTGAGTTTTTCCAAGTGTACATAAAGAAATGATACATCAGTACTTGGTAAAGGCCTGGTAAATAACACGGTGTAAGATGTTTGTAATTATTGGCAGTCATCAGTCAGATAGGAAAAGATAGCTTGAGGGCTTGGTCAAGACAGAGAAAATGACATGGCATTGTTAGACAACTTTGTTAATGGCAGTAGCTAGTCGGATAGGATAGGTCGTTGGCTTGTTTACGATCCAGTCGTGAATTATATGGAGGCTTCAAGATTAAAATATGTGTGTTATTAGTAAGTATATTTTGACTTGTTTTGAAGGGCATGGAGAGTTCAAGAGAATGGTGTTTTTGATATTGGCACCAACTAGTCAAGTAAGTAAGATAAATATTATTATGGGCTTGTTTAGAACAGACTGCTAAGTTTGGGATCAAGTATCTAGATACATGTTATGTTTTTGTTATTGTTCATAGTTGGTAGGTATGGCTCGACCAAAACCCTGTATTTGTTGACTTTGGTATGCGCTTTGGTAAACGTTAATATTTTTTTCAGGGCTGATAACCTTACAGCAATTAAGCGAATTTAAACGATTTTTCTTACACTATTTTGACTTAAGCTATATATTTCGATGATAAATAGGTTGCCAGCATACTGAATTATGTGTGCTAAAACAATTTGCTGTATGGATGTGTTCTTTGGGTTTAGTTAACACCATAACATTGTTAGTTTTTGTGTGTTTTTGTATTTGAGTATAAACGGAGGTATTGTGAAACAATTGTAGACACAGTATTTATCGATACATTTCTTTTTAAGACACATAGAGATTTGTAAAAAAAAAAAAAAGAAAAAGAGGTAGCAAGAGACAACACGGAGAATTTATGGAAAAGGGGGTAGAAAGAGAGAACGTAGAGAAATATATAGAGATAGAGACCTGAACAGGAAATAATTGAATGAAGAAAATGAGAAAAATTGAAGTAAAAGAGGGCTACTAAAGAGATTAGCGATCGCTCTAAGAAGAAAGTGTGTATTATTGAATTAGTAAAAATTCACTTATCAAAAAGTGTATTATATCAAACTTTTTGGCAATGTAATGTAAAGTAAATCATTTCAAGCGTATTTATGAATAGATTTTTTATTTACAGCCCTAATCAAAATAAAAGGATTTCTAGAGAAAATGCATTCTGACTTTTGAGCTGTTAGATCTATGTATTATTTTAATTTAATGTGTATATTATGTTTGATCTTATGTAAATTAAACTAATGAAATGAAACGGCCTATCCATTAAAATTAACCCAGAATAAAACCGTATTCTTTATATCAAATTCCATCAATTTTATTCAGACATTACAATGCCAATGTTATTTCCTTACTATTGTGTTGATTGAATACGGTGTTTCCGTCAAAAAGCTTTACAATTCTTTTGATGTACACAACCCCTACTTTTTTTAATATTTTCAAAACTGTTCAATTGAATTATAAATGTAGACTTCAAAATACAAAGGCAAGGCTAGCTTAAGATCAAAATCCAAGAAGGCAGAGGAAAAAAAACCCAGAGACAGTGGCCAACGAATTCTTTTCATTAAAAATAAATAAGAATAGCAGCAAAGATCAGAAGAGGCTGAAGGCGATCTTTTTTTTGTCGTTGTTAGTTTTAAATTCAGTCAGAGAACACCTTGACCTGGCTCAAACAGATCCCTGGAGAGAAGTTCTGGACTGTCTGAAAAGAAACCTGCGTATATAGAAAGAGAGAGAGAGAGAGAGAGAGAGAGAGAGAGAGAAAGAGAGAGAGATAGAGAGAGAGAGAAATACAGAGACAAACATACATACAGACACACAGACACAAACATAGAGACAGACATCCAGACGGGCAGACAAATACAGAGACAGAGGATGGAAATAAAAGGGCGTGAGGAGTGGAGTGTGATATATTCATTTTTCGCTAAGGGATGTGGTATTTCCCTTTGATATTAACTAACTCAGTTATCTGTCTCTTGTAAATCTACTTCAGCAATTTGAATTAAACTCCTTTATAACTTAGTAAGCATTTTGCCTCCTGGACATCCAATTTAATTTTCTTTGAAAATATTGCGATGTAATCATGTTTCTAGTCTAGTCTCAAGAGATAGAAGTATTCACAGGAGTAACAGTGTTATTTCCCAATGGGGGTTTTAGTGGTGGATCAGGGATCATTCAGACGTCACTGTTATTGACTTCTAATGACAGTAACACTAACTTCACATGGCATTCTGTTATTCATAGTATTGTGTCATAGTTATTCGTCTCGATGCTAGAGTCTGTACAATTGTGTGTATTTTGTTGTTTTTTCATTTTTGATTTTGTTTTTTAATGTCTTTTTGGTGTTTGTTTTTTGGGGGGATTTTCTTGATGGAGAACGGTAGTCCTTAAAGAGTTATGCAATATAAGCGTGGGTACGAGAAAAATAAAATGGAGAGAGAGAGAGAGAGAGAGAGAGAGAGAGAGACAGAGAGACAGACAGACAAACAGACAGAGACAGAGACAGAGACAGAGATAGAGAGAGAGAGAGACAGACAGAAAGACAGAGACAGAGACAGAGCAGGAAATAACATTCACACTTCCCAATGGGGACTGAATTTCAGAGAATCCGCCAGGGTGAACAGTCATATTTCCCAGTAGGGGGGTTCTATAGAGGGACCGGTGAGGGGATGGGAGGGGGAGGGGGTCTGGGTGGGAGGAGTAATTTTTATGAGATACCCAGACACTGTTATTGACTGCAAGAGATGGTAGCGCTTGACGAGGCAAGGCATCTTTTATTCATAGCTTTGTGCCATAGTTTTTTGTCTCAGAGTTCAACTGTACTTATTGTTGTTGTGTGGGTCTGTTCTTTTTTGTGTATGGTAAGTGGATTTTTTGTTGTTGTTTTCTTATGGGGATGGTGTATTCAGCGATTGAAAATAGAGTTATACAAGACAAGCATTGATATGAAAAAAAGAAAATACAAAAAAAAAGATATCGGGGGCACAAACAGAGATAATAGGTAGATGAAGAGGTGTATAAACGTTAGAACACAAAAGTGAATGAAACAACGCCAGAAAGAGAGAGAGGGAGAGAGAGAGGAGAGAGAGAGAGAGACAGACAGAGAGAGAGAGAAAGAGAGATAGATAAATATTGACAAATATCCCCAGTACTAATGTTCACACTACACAGTTGGGGGGGGGGGATGCACCTGGATTAACACTTATATTTCTCTGTGGGCTTGGAGTTGAAGAGTTGAGTTGGTTTAACGTCCAACATAAGAACTATATAGACTATACTGTGGACGGGTCCCAAGACTGGCGTTTGGCAATTTCATGTGCTGCCACACATGAGACAGGGCGGGGATACCATGACTCCTGTCTCAGCCAGTCACATTATACTGACACCGACCCAAACAGTAGGGATCGAAATCGCCAGAGGGCTCGAACCACGAACCTTTTGCGTCGGAAGCCGACCTTCTATCCCAGGGCCACCGCACCCTTTATTTGTTGTTGTTTTTCTTTGTGTGCATTTTCTTGTTATATTGGACTTTTCAGTTGTTGTTGCTTTTTTTAATGTTTAGGGTATTTGAAATAAAGTAATACAAGACATAACTGTATTCGGAAATGCATTCATCACTTTGAAGCAATAACGGAGAGTGATAAGAAAAAAAAGAGTATGATATAAGGCCAGTAACAGAGACAGTGATACTGAGGCTAAGGCATATAGACTGTAAGACACAGAGTCTGAGATCAAGAGAGATCAAAAGAGAGAGATAGAGAGAGACAGAGAGAGAGAGAGAGAGAGAAATTATAGATATAGAGATAGAGACAACGAGAGACAGACAGGCAGAGAGACAGACAAACAGACAGACAGAGATCGGAAATCCGGGTATTTCTAACAATTCCAGGGCAAACGTTCATAATTCTGGGGTCGATTTTTAAAGGACCCGCCAGGATTGAGTCATTTACATTTTTCCAGGGGGAGGTTTTACCGAGGGGTGGGAGAGACGTATGAGAGGTAATTTATAGGAGGGACTGCAAGCTAAAGTTAAGGATTTCTTTGTTTGTCTTTTTTTAGATTGCTTTTCTTTTCAATTATTTTAATGTTTTAATGGGGAATGGGTATTCACAAAAAATAACAGGATGGATATGAAGAAGAGTAAAAAGAAAGAGACAGGGCTCTAAGCAGACACAGTGAGTTTTTGAAAAGAAGTATACATTTCAAAGCAGAAAGAGAGAGAGAGAGAGAGAGAGAGACAGACAGAGAGAGAGAGAAAGAGAGATAGATAAATTACAAGACATAACTGTATTCGGAAATGCATTCATCACTTTGAAGCAATAACGGAGAGTGATAAGAAAAAAAAGAGTATGATATAAGGCCAGTAACAGAGACAGTGATACTGAGGCTAAGGCATATAGACTGTAAGACACAGAGTGTGAGATCAAGAGAGATCAAGAGAGAGAGAGAGAGAGAGAGAGAGAGCAAACGAGAGACAGACAGGCAGAGAGACAGACAAACAGACAGACAGAGATCGGAAATCCGGGTATTTCTAACAATTCCAGGGCAAACGTTCATAATTCTGGGGTCGATTTTTAAAGGACCCGCCAGGATTGAGTCATTTACATTTTTCCAGGGGGAGGTTTTACCGAGGGGTGGGAGAGGCTTATGAAGGGTAATTTCTAGGACTTACTAGGGTGTGTTTTTTTTTTTTTTTTTACTGCAAGTGTGCAAGTGACGGTATTTGACACTTTATTGATAACTTTGTGTCGTTAGTCGTCGAAAAGTGAAAATTCTTTGTTTGTTTGTCTATCTTTTTGTTTTTTGTGTGATTTTGTGTCTTTTTCTTTGTTTTTTTTTTTATTGTTTTAATATGGGGTAAGGGTATTCAGAAAAGCGTTATACAAAATCAGGCATGGATATGAAAAAGGAAAAATTGGGGGGAAAAGAAAAAGACAGGGATATAAGCAGACACAACGAGATGTTGAAGAGAGGTATAAACTCTAAAATACACAGAGAGAAAGAGAAAAAAATAGAGATAGAGAGAGAGAGGAAAGAGAAAGATAGTAAGAGAGAGAGAAAAAGAGAGTAAAATTGATTTTTTAAAAAATCAAGCTAAAAGCTTGTTTTTAACTTTCGGTTGTAAATAAGAAATTTTACAGGGAGGATCTTTGAAGAATAATATGTGTTTACGTACTGAAGGCACAAAACTTAAATGATGTACACATATTTATGTGATGATAGCAAATATTTTCCTCGTAGAAAGGTAAAAACCAAAATAGGGTTCCAAAAACCACCATGCACTGTCAGTAACTTAATAAACTTATGTAATTCACTAAACAATTTTAACACTTGACTGACAGGAATCGCTGTAGCTATTTTGATTTTTTTGTATCTTTCAGTTCGATTCCAAAATATTTCCTCACATGATTGTAACCCTGAGTAATACATTCGTGTATATAAACAAGTCAACGAAAACGAAACAAATAAATCCTTCCTTGTCATGAATGATATTGACTCCATCAAGATGTTGTCTCAGTAAACATAACCAATATTGAGCTATGAACTTAGTAGGATCGAAATAAGACTTAATAAAGATCTGACAACCTTAGGAAGAAAAAAAACGTATGATACGTATTTTCTGTAGACGTTTTAGCCCTTTTTGTTCGCTTGTTGGATTGGCAGCTATTTATATCCCTCTTTGTCTCCACCCTCTCTCTATCTCTCTCACTCTCTCTCACTCTCTCTCTCTCTCTCTCTCTCTCTCTCTCTCTCTGTCGCTTAAGGGGGGGGGGGCTGTATCCCTGAGGTAGAACATCGATCTCCGACGCAGGAAGTCCGTGGTTCGAGCCCTGGCGATTTCGCCTCCTACTGGTTGGGTCGGCTGAGACAGGAGTCACGGTATCTCCGCCCTGTCTTGTGTGCGGCAGCACACAAAAATTATCAGACATCAGTCTTGAGGCTCGCCCAAAATATAGCCTATATAGAGACGACGTTCGACGTTAAACCAACTGAACTCAACTCCCATTTAAATCATTTTTTCTGACGCTCGTGCTGGGAGTTTTTTTCCAATTTGTTTTCTTGCTGCCTAAACATTAATATTCACAACCTCATGTTTAAATCAATACTCGCTTGGACTTTTTATGTTCATTATTCTCCCATGTTATTCTAATATTCATTTCAGAAATGTTTCTTATTGGTATAAGAAGAGCATCTTACGCAGATGCGTTGTTGTGTAGAGAAATTGCTACACAAAAGAGTAGAAAATATGACATAATATGAACAAAATGCTCTTTTAAATAAGTTAATTTCAATATGACCTCTAGTATTTCGAAATGTAAGATCTATTCCAAGTCTTTTCCGTGTCGACCAGGTTAAAAACCTTAGGGAAACCATTAGAGCGTGAATGTTACGCCAAATGATCAAGAAGCAAAACACGCCAATCCAGCTCCAATTATAGCCCTGACGTAGATAGAACAGCCTTGGGCTCGTATCATGAGCACTTTAAGACGTAAATAGAAGAGCTTTGAGATCGTGTCATTGCACTTTAAGACAGTGGAGGCCTTGTGTGAACCGATTCCTTAGCAAACCCAGAGAGTATGGAATTTAAAGTCTTTTAAAGACTGAATTGAGTTTTTTTTTTGACGTCCAACATCAGCACTACATAGGCTATATTGTGGACGGGCCCCAAGACTCACGTCTGGCAATTCTATGTGCTGCCACACACGAGACAGGGCGGGGATACTATGACTCCTGTCTCAGCCAATCACATTAGACTGACACCGACCCAACCAGTAAGGGGGCGAAATCGCCAGGGCTCAAATCACAGACCTTCTGCGTCGGAAGCCGGTGTTCTACCCCAAGGCTACCCTAACCTAGAAGAGAAGCGAGTAAATCACAGATGCTCGCTGTATTATAATCGAATTATCAGGCTCTGGGCGCTTATTACAAAAATATATTAATCAAACAAAATTACAGGACACCGTGTATAATTAAGTGAAATTAAGTTGGTCCAAGATAAGAATATATTAAGATTATACTTATGATCAATGGTAATTAATATGATGTTTGGTGTAAACACTATACAAGTAAGTATTATGCAACACTATACAAGTACTCATTATGTATACATAATCATAATTAAACTTGTGATTTTCTGAGACACTATATTAAGGGCATATAAGGTTAAGCTCTCTCAAAATGTCATCAAAAGTTATTTTGATTATTAATTCGAGATACTTTTATGTCAAAATGCGTAATGAGTAGTAGTTATTGTAATGAATGATCGTACAAATAGGCGGAGACACAAAAGTCATCGCAAGTCTAGGTTATCAAACAAATCACGATCTTGGTTTGATCCTTAAACAGACCGTCTTTCTCTCTGTCTCTCTGTCTCTCTGTCTCTGTCTCTCTCTCTTTCTCTCTCTCTCTCTCTCTCTCCCTCTCTCTC
>RQTK01000598.1:280088-311119 GCA_003991915.1 Elysia chlorotica | reverse complement strand
ATATATGTTTGATTTCAAAATAATGTATTTAACCTCCCTCCGCACAGTTCACGGGCAGTGGACTACCTGGTCTGTGTGGGGTGCGTGTGACAAAACGTGCGGCGTGGCATGGAGGACACGACATAGGCAGTGTGGAAATCCTCCACCCAAATTTGGAGGGCGTATGTGCCAGGGCGATGACGAAGAAACTGCGTACTGCGAGGATACCCCACCGTGTCCCTGTAAGTGCTGCAATACACGGTTTGATGCTGGACTCAGAGACTGCCTTCATTAGTAGAACGTTGGGCTTTAATTCGAAAAGTTCCTGGTTCGAACCCTGATCATCCCGCCTTGTTACCTTTTGGTGGGTCCTTATCTCCTTATCGGTATAAAATGAGCAGCTGATTCAGAAGCTCTGATATTCCCACACTGTCTATTTGAGGCAGCAAGTAAATTTGTATTGAGATATGTTGTCGGCTTACATCTGGTGTACTGTAGGAATAGACTTGCATGTTGGATAACTCGCCAATACGTGCTTCGACTCTGGTATGTGTTCAATCTAAAGATATTTTAGTGAAGTCGGTCAACATATTGGACACTAATATTATTAAAAGGGGCCAATGTTAATTATAATAAAATAATAACATTTTTAACATAGTTCATTTAAGAGATATGTATGGACTTTCACATTTCTCCTGTGCGAGAATGGTATCTCATACTTTGTAGTTCAGAGAAGCTTAGAAATAATGATGTGCACCTATAAACGATATATTATCACTGATATTGTTTTTATTTTTCAATTAATTAAAAAGGCGGTACAGTTTTAACCCACCTTTAGACATATTGTGTTGTGTGTGGCAGTACATAAAATTATCAAACGTCAGTCTTGGGGCCCGTCCTCAATATAGCCTAAATAGTGCTGACGTTGGATGTTAAAGCAACTCAACTACTACTAATTCGAGTCCATCACTAACCACTCGTCCCTTTCCTGAAGCGGTTCCAAATCCTTTGCTAACCACCCCAACCCAATTTTCTCTGGCGATATCAAAATCATTGCCAACCACCCACCCACCACCCCCTTTCCCCCGGTGGTTTTAAGCCTATCCTTGACCACCCATACCTTTCCTACGGTGGTTTTAAGCCTATCCTTGACCATCCTTACCTTTCCTACAGTGGTTTTAAACCTATCCTTGACCATCCCTACCTTTCCTACAGTGGTTTTAAACCTATCCTTGACCATCCCTACCTTTCCTACAGTGGTTTTAAACCTATCCTTGACCATCCTTACCTTTCCTACAGTGGTTTTAAACCTATCCTTGACCGTCCCTACCTTTCATACAGTGGTTTTAAACCTATCCTTGACCATCGTTACCTTTCCTCCTGTGGTTTTAAGCCTATCCTTGACCATCCTTACCTTTCCTACAGTGGTTTTAAACCTATCCTTTACCACCCCTACCTTTCCTACAGTGGTTTTAAGCCTATCCTTGACCATCCCTACCTTTCCTACAGTGGTTTTAAACCTATCCTTGACCATCCCTACCTTTCCTACAGTGGTTTTAAGCCTATCCTTGACCACCCCTACCTTTCCTACAGTGGTTTTAAGCCTATCCTTGACCATCCTTACCTTTCCTACTGTGGTTTTAAGCCTATCCTTGACCATCCTTACCTTTCCTACAGTGGTTTTAAACCTATCCTTGACCATCCTTACCTTTCCTCCTGTGGTTTTAAGCCTATCCTTGACCACCCATACCTTTCCTACAGTGGTTTTAAGCCTATCCTTGACCATCCCTACCTTTCCTACAGTGGTTTTAAGCCTATCCTTGACCATCCATACCTTTCCTACAGTGGTTTTAAGCCTATCCTTGACCGTCCCTACCTTTCCTACAGTGGTTTTAAGCCTATCCTTGACCATCCCTACCTTTCCTACAGTGGTTTTAAACCTATCCTTGACCACCCCTACCTTTCCTACAGTGGTTTTAAGCCTATCCTTGACCACCCCTACCTTTCCTACAGTGGTTTTAAACCTATCCTTGACCACCCATATCATTCCTATGGTGGTTTTAAACCTATTCTTGACCACCAGTCCTTTTCTCCTATACTTGACCACCCGTATCTTTTCTGCAGTGGTTCCTGTAGATGGGAACTGGTCTCTATGGTCGGGCTGGAGCACATGTACCAGTAACTGTAACAAAGGCCTGCAGACCAGGAAGAGAGGCTGTGATAACCCGGTACCCATGCGCAATGGGAGGCACTGTGTGGGCAACAACAAGGAATGGCGCTTGTGCAACGTCCATGAATGCCCAGGTACGTGTCTTTTCACAAAGTTCTGATTAATAGGCTATTCTCCATTTACATATGGCTCAATATTCAAAGTATATTCACATTTGTTTGGAATCCATAGAGCATTGTCCCAGTACTCGGGGCGTAACATTTTAAGTATTTTAGTAAAAGTTTATATATATATATAGTTTGTTTATCGGCGAAAGCCCCATGCATACGTTAGCACTATCTTTCTAGTAGTGTTTGTGTAGTGTCATTCTGCAAGCCACTTAAAAAATACTTTCTTATCTTAATTAAACTCGTTGAGTCTTGAAGCGACAATGTCCAGCAACCAATAAAATATTCTAAATCGACAGGCAAGAAGTATTTTGAATGATCGAAAGCAGTTAGCGGTAAAAAAGTTTTCAAGATGAGCCCTGTAAGACTTAGTAAGTTTCATAACGACACAATAAAAAATTCCAAATTGTACTTTGGCACCGTTACAAAGTATAAAGAAACATTTATAACGGGTTGAGAATAACACTGGAGAAGCAGGAAATTCCAAGTCCATTGCTAGCTTGCTTTATATTGATTTAGGGCTCAACGTTAAAAAAAACCCACACACACGCACAAAAGCCAGGGGATATCATGTTTGAACACAATATATATATATATATATATAAATGTCCGTAAACAAAAGGATTGTCAGTTAATTAGCATTCAATCTTTCTTAAATCAAACAAAAATGTTTTCCCTTTTCGTTTATATACCAAGCGCAAAAAATAATGACAGAATTGTATGTGTCATCGCATTTTTTCTGTTGTGACATTAAATTGTATTGTTTTCAACAATTCAGTTCAAATGTTATCCCCATTTTATTACCTATTATTGATATCAGACTTGCTTATACACCCCACTTATCTTCTTCTGCCTCTTCTGCCAGAAATCGGGAAGAACGCTCCATGGACAGAGTGGGTGGTCACCAATCAGACTAGCGGCGGTTACTGGCGGCAGCGGTTTCGGTTCAAATGCCGGGCCAATGTGGAGTTCAGTACATCCATTAAGACGAGCTTTGTGAAAGCACAGTCAGAATTCTGCCATATTAAGGAGAAAAACTGTTATCGCAAGAAGGCTCTGGCTAGTTCAGTGACTAACATAGACACCTTCACAGCCATAGACCAGAGTCTTCACAAGTACTGCAAGTACCGGCGACGCCTGTTCAAAAAGTACTGTCGGTGCCGGACGCTCGGCGTGTTTCTGGTGTGTAAGAAGTGCGGGCTCGGATGACTAGAGCCCAGCTACTGGGACATTCTACTTAGCTATCTTAACAAGTTGCCAGCCAACCTCTGGAGACCATCGGAAAACGAGTATGAAAGGGAGGTTTATAGGTCCAACGAAGATTTGAAGAAACGGAGGCATCAAAGAATGGTTAAAAGAGGAAGGAAAACGAGAAGAAAATGCGTTCAAGAAAGCAAGGAAACGTTTCTTAACCCTAGAGTAAAAAACCATGTCCAACGAAGTCGTGTAACTATGCCATCTGCTGGAAGCTTCTCAGCCACAAAGTGTAACTCCAAAAAGACGCAAGCTAACAGGTCCAGCAGAAACAGTTTTTATTATGGGCATTATTTTGGTTAGGTGTTGTTGTTTTTCCCGAATTGAGAGAATAGTAAAGGTAGCAGTTAACCGTCAGGACCACCTTGCACCCCTTTTGCTTCTAGATGTTTTACCTTTGGTTTCTATTCAAGCTCACTAAAAAGAAGTTTGTTTCTTTGGACTCAACATCACTATCAAAGGCTCTTGGTCTAATTGGGGGGGGGGGGGGGGGGGTTTGTTTGTTTTTGCAAGATCGAGTGTTTTTTGGGCGTGGGGGGGGGGGGGACTTGATCTTGCTCTAGAACACAGTTTTGAAATTACGAAGGATATCAAAAAGTGCGCAAGTAGATTAAACAGTTAGGTACTTTTTAACGCAAAAAGAATTGACTTTTCTGGTGCCTCTGCACAACACCAATACGTTTTACATTAAAATGTAGGGTTAATGGATCCGACTATTTAAAAAAACGACGCTGCTATGAATATGAACCTCTTTAAATCAAACGCAAGGTAATCCATATCTTTGGACACAATTTCTTAGAATTTTGTTGATTTATAAAATTTAAACGAATTGTCTCTATCTTGAAGAAAACGCTGCAATCTCCAAATGTTGCAAACATACGCAAATTATGCATAACCAAAATGAATACAATACCATGTACAGATATATGTAGTTATCATTCACCAGTCTTGCCTATTACATTGACGAAAAGATTATGTTACTACTTTTATACTCTATTTATTATACTGTCGGTGTACAGGGTACAAACTGAGATAAGTGTTGTCAATTACACGAATGTACTGGCGAAAGCACAACAGACTTGTGTTTTTTACCCATGCATTTCAATCTTTAACAAGGTGGTAATCTTATCAACTGTACAAATGTTTGTAATGACTATAACTTTAATTGGTTCGGTTAAAATGTCTAACCCTACCTAAAGCCAATTTTTAAACTCACCCCATACGTGATATTATATACTTTAATGCCCACGATCAGCGAAACTAAAAATTAATAATAATTGTGATTTCAATCTTGAAAAGCCCCATAATTTACTTCTAAATTCAGAAAATGATATCTCTCTCTCTCTGTCTCTCTCTCCCCGAAACAAAATAACGTTGCACAACATTATTTTTAATGCCTTTGTTTAAGAAATACAACTGGTGAAGATTAATTATTTGAGGACCAAAACCCATTTCGGTTCAAATGTTTGTGATCTAGTGGTTATTTAAACATATCGAAGTGTCGAGAAATAATGAGAAGAAACCGTTAATTTAAAAAAATGATAGATGTATTTTGGTCATAGCAGAAAAAAACAAGAATAACAGAATAATTTTGTCCAACACTGTAAGCAACATAATTGTAAAATTATTCTTTTTTTACTACTTTTGATTGCAGCTATAATAGAGTCATACAAAAAAAATTGGTCATGTAGAAGAGTAGGACAAACATCGCCACCATACTAAGAGTATGTGATGTGGTGAGATGCACCCCTGTAAATACCATTCATTGTTGACAGTCCTCAGACCAAATAAAATGGCAGATACTAACTTTAAAGGTTACAATCTATGAAACCACCCCTGTTGGACATATGTTTGTATGTTTTCTGGGTTTTATTTTCTTGCTTTTTTTTTTTTTTGGGGGGGGGGGGGGTTGTTGTTGTTTTTTTCTATACTCAAACCTGACGGCTGAGTCATAAGTTTCTGTTCCAGTAGCTTCCCGCAGCTTCAAGATCTGCGTTCAGAGCAAGAAAATTTGTGCTTGCGGGCATCATTTTTCTTTTGCTTTTATTAGTTTTTTTGCTTGTGAGAAATTTGTGGCAATATGAAAATTCTTGAAACTCGTAAAATTTAACATTTCATTTTAACTATTGTTGCTTTGTTTTTTTGTTTGGGGTTTGTTTGTTTTTGTTTTGTTTTTTGGGGGTGTTTGCATTTTTGTTTGTTTGTTGTTGTTGTTTTTGTTGGTTACATATACTTTTAATGACTTTCAATGAATCTGTGGTGCAAAATTTCTATTGCTATTTTGTCAAACGATTAAGCTATTTATTTTATTTTGCGATGACTCATGTCTGTATATTATTTCAAAACTGCCTGAATAGTATTGCTTTGTGCTTTTAAATAGATGAATCATAATACAAAACAAAACATTAACGGTTTTTTGTCGAGATTTCTGGGGGGGAATTTTGTTGGGTGTTTTTTGTTGTTGTTGTTGTTGTTATTGTTGTTGTTGTTGTTGCTGCTGTTGTTGTTGTTGTTGTTATTGTTGTTGTTGCTGTTGTTGTTTTGTTGTTGTTGGTGGTGGTGGTGGTAGTAGTGGTGATGGTGGTATTATTGATGATGATGTAATGTTGTTGTCATGGGGTGGGGGTGATTTTGTTTTTAACTTTTTTTAGTTCTGTTGTTGTTGTTGTTTTCTGCCTCTTCTGCCAGAAATCGGGAAGAACGCTCCATGGACAGAGTGGGTGGTCACCAATCAGACTAGCGGCGGTTACTGGCGGCAGCGGTTTTGAGATATTGATTTGATTAATATTGACTAAACCTAGTGTCGTAAGCCTTCTTTTTAGGGATATCTAAAGACAAATCGCAACCTTAAAACAACTATGAACTCAAGACCCCTAGTCTTGCGTCTTCTGGTCCTTTAGGGAAAAAAAACTATATGTATGTGCTTTCAATTCAAAACACTATCGTGCACAATAAACTTAAGTTATAAGCCAAACTGATTTTTTTATGTATTTACTATGCTAACTTTAAAAACAAAATCCAAAAGAACAGTCAAAGTCACTGAAGTAGCCGAAATTGAGATATATGTACATGTAGTCAAAGAGATAAAAAAGTGAGTTGGATTTCAGGGCACGTCCACACGGTAACGGCTGTATTGTGCCCGTGGTCATATCTGAGACAGTTTACATTCTTTTTTTGTTGTTTGTTTGGTTCTTTGTTTTTTTTTGTTTTTTTGTTTTTTTATTGTTTTTTTTTTAAAGAAGGCTGAGCATGCGAAAAATAAAAAAAATCTCTAAGTTCGTGTAATTTGTTGCTTATTATGCAAATAAATTAAAATTGTATTATATGGTTCAATTTGAACAATATGACTGGGCTTGAGAGAGCATCAGCTCACATCTATGCTTAATCCTTTAGACTGACTTTCTTAATTAAGAACCAGTTGTGTAGGGCATTCTTATTCCCATTTATTTATCAGAATTTTTCTGTTTCTTCCTAAAGGTACTCTCGCCTTTATCTGTTTGAATTCGTATCCTTGTTTCAACTTTTCCCTCCGACAAAAGATCTATTTCTAACCAAGATCTCTCTCTCTCTCTCTCTCTCTCTCTTCTCTCTCTCTCTCTTCTCTCTTTCTCTCTCTCTCCATCTCTCTCTCTCTCTCTCTCTCTCTCTCTCTCTCTCTCTCTCTCTCTCTCTCTCTGCCTGTGTTTGTCTCCCTGCACATAACAATGTTATGTTTCTTTGGGTGCCATCTGTCTTGTAGAGAGCAGCGACGGGTGCGGCTCAGCAGCCTGATCCTCGTGTAGTGAGTAGATTCGAATTGAGCCATGTACAGGATTGATTATTGGTAGGATCG
This sequence comes from Elysia chlorotica, assembly GCA_003991915.1. NCBI lineage: Eukaryota > Metazoa > Mollusca > Gastropoda > Plakobranchidae > Elysia > Elysia chlorotica. The sequence goes on along the minus strand of RQTK01000598.1, from coordinate 303,717 downwards.
ATTACGCCCCCTCGACAGGAAGTCACTCACACGCATGTTATCAACCCCTTGTATTTGTTGTAGTTCCGCACTAATACTATCAGGAAAACCGGTAACAAATGCTAACTTTACAACTTCCTCCAAGCCTTCCTTGACAAACCCACTCTCCCTTGCCAGCTTTCGACTGTCATTAGCAAAAACGTCCACAGGCTCACCATCCCATCTTGCCACCTTAAGCTTGCAATAAGCAGTGAACCTGCTGTCTGAGAATGCCTCCAACAATCTCTGTTTAAGTATTTCCTCATCCGATTTCTCCGCATCTGACAATTCTAAGTACAAGGCATTTCTCTGCTCTAACTCTAGCTAGATCTAGACTAGGTATCTCTCTAACTCTCACTGTCTCTCACTGAGACCCTCTCGACCGACCGCTTTACACTGTCTGAGCTTGTTTACTTCGTGCTCAGTCGCTCCTGAAATACCGCCCTTCCTAGACGTCACTTCCTGTCGAGGGGGCGTAATCGATCCTACCAATAATCAATCCTGTACATGGCTCAATTCGAATCTACTCACTACACCTCGCATGGCAGTAAGAGAGCCGAGATATTGATTTGATTAATATTGACTAAACCTAGTGTCGTAAGCCTTCTTTTTAGGGATATCTAAAGACAAATCGCAACCTTAAAACAACTATGAACTCAAGACCCCTAGTCTTGCGTCTTCTGGTCCTTTAGGGAAAATAACTATATGTATGTGCTTTCAATTCAAAACACTATCGTGCACAATAAACTTAAGTTATAAGCCAAACTGATTTTTTGTTTTTTTCTTTTACAATTTTCATGTCGAGGCCTTCCGAAGGACTGTATGTGTGATTTAAAAAAAAAAAAACTGTTGAAGTAAAAAAATAAAATAGGCCTAAAGATTAAAAATAAAATGAAATAAATGACAACAATATCTACTAGACTGAACGAAACCTGGAAGCAATCAACCTGCTTATATTCAATAAGTTGAACACCACTATAAAGTTAGAAGTGGCTACTTGTCGGGTAGCTGGACAAATTAATAGCCAAAACCCTCTTCCTCTGGCTGCCGGAGTACATGATTGTAATAGCCAGAATTCTATTCGTACGGCTGCCGGGCTCATTGCCACTAGGTTATTTATCTACCGTGATAGAAGCGGTTTGTCGCTTTCATCATAAAGAGCTAGGCGCGCTGTATAAAGTCTTTCCTGGAGAAAACTGCATGTCCTTAAAGACGGTGAAGTGATGAACATGGCTCTTCATCTTTTTTTTAAGTTTATGATAATGCGATTGGTTCTGGAAAAAATAACTTAAAACAGAGTTACGCTGACGTAAATCTAAACCACGTCGCGCCCGGAAAGAGCGTACTATCATTATGGTTTAATCTCTTTTAGTTGCAGAGTCTGACGGATACATTTATTATTGATTTTAATATTTGTCATATTATTTTGTACATTGTATTTTTGTAAAACAACCCCTTCTTAGCGAAACAGGTCGGGCACTGCCCACCCTGCCCAAAGGCACCAGCCGCCCTTGAGCCACTGTAGATAAAAGCTTATGCATAAGTCACATTTTGATAAACTGCCCCCTTTTCCGCCTGTAAAGGAATCTGCACATGGTTTCTAAGCCACTGTAGAGCATAATAACTTATGTCAGCACATACGTTTCTAAAGGACGTTGGTCTGTGTAGTAAAATTTAACTGTGATGTGTCCCACATGTGGATCTTTTGCAATTATTCTGTATAATCATACACTTCACTTTTAAGCATTTTTAATGCAGATTTTTAATATTTTTTACCATTCAGAGATATAAGGGAGTCACTGCTGCTACTAGTATAATGTATTAACTGCCTTAGGACATCATGGGCACAATATAGTTGTTACTGTGCTGACGTGCCGTAAAAATTCTCTCTCTCTCTCTCTCTCTCTCTCTCTCTCTCTCTCTCTCTCTCTCTCTCTCTCTCTCTCTCTCTCTCTCTCTCTCTCTCTATGTCTGTCTGTCTGTCTGTCTGTCTCTCTCTCTCTCTCTCTCTCTCTCTCTCTCTCTCTCTCTCTCTCTCTCTCTCTCTCTCTCTCTGCCTGTGTTTGTCTCCCTGCACATAACAATGTTATGTTTCTTTGGGTGTCATCTGTCTTGTAGAGAGCAGCGACGGGTGCGGCTCAGCAGTTGATCCTCGCATGGCAGTAAGAGAGCCGAGATATTGATTTGATTAATATTGACTAAACCTAGTGTCGTAAGCCTTCTTTTTAGGGATATCTAAAGACAAATCGCAACCTTAAAACAACTATGAACTCAAGACCCCTAGTCTTGCGTCTTCTGGTCCTTTAGGGAAAAAAAACTATATGTATGTGCTTTCAATTCAAAACACTATCGTGCACAATAAACTTAAGTTATAAGCCAAACTGATTTTTTGTTTTTTTCTTTTACAATTTTCATGTCGAGGCCTTCCGAAGGACTGTATGTGTGATTTAAAAAAAAAAAAACTGTTGAAGTAAAAAAATAAAATAGGCCTAAAGATTAAAAATAAAATGAAATAAATGACAACAATATCTACTAGACTGAACGAAACCTGGAAGCAATCAACCTGCTTATATTCAATAAGTTGAACACCACTATAAAGTTAGAAGTGGCTACTTGTCGGGTAGCTGGACAAATTAATAGCCAAAACCCTCTTCCTCTGGCTGCCGGAGTACATGATTGTAATAGCCAGAATTCTATTCGTACGGCTGCCGGGCTCATTGCCACTAGGTTATTTATCTACCGTGATAGAAGCGGTTTGTCGCTTTCATCATAAAGAGCTAGGCGCGCTGTATAAAGTCTTTCCTGGAGAAAACTGCATGTCCTTAAAGACGGTGAAGTGATGAACATGGCTCTTCATCTTTTTTTTAAGTTTATGATAATGCGATTGGTTCTGGAAAAAAATATTAATAAAAAATAGCTTAAAAAGTTAGAATTGTATGGCACCGGTGCATTTCATCTTTGTTTAGGTTGTTGTTTTTATTGTTGTTGTTGTTGTTGTTGTTGTTGTTGATGTTGATGTTGTTGTTAGCCTATTGTTTTTGTTTTCTTATTGGTTGTTTTACTTGTTGTTGTTGTTTGGTTGTTTGTTTTTGTGTGTTTTTTTATTATTATACATAAATCACAGGAGAGTCGGGACATATAACCTGCCAAAAAAATTAAGGAAGAAAGAATATTTTTTCTAGATCTATACTTAGATTTTAAAACGGCTGGTGGAAGAGGGACAGTGCTACAATTATGTAAAAATGTAATATAATTACCGGTATGTGCTGTTCAGACTTAGGGTGAAGAAGTACGGAGAGGGAAGACAAAGATGTAATATCGTCTAGTGTAGCAATGCATTACGGCAGCCTGGTGAATAGGCTATACATGTTATAATTATTATTGACGATGAGTCCGGCAGCCCAACAAAATAGGGTTCTGCACAGATTTCTATTAATGGCAATCTGGGTTTCGGATAATCCGGCAACAGGCGTGCGATTTCTTTGTCGAGGGGAAGGTACTCTGGTTTACTGTAAGGCTATCTTAGCAACCAAAAAAACTAACAAGATGGCGAAATTCGTCGTCGCAGGTAATTTTTAGCTATGCATTGTATACGTCATGGGATGTTTATTATTTTTTTTTATCTTTTCATAACAATAAATTTAATTTTTTATACGTAATTCAATTCTGCACAACGTGTTAGAAAAATTGGTTCTAGATTTAGCTCTAGATCTAGATCTACAGGCTCAGGGTATACGCACTCATAGGCCCTGTAATCTAGATTCTAGATCTAGTGTTTTTGTCCAAATTTTGCTATACGCACTAGACTATACCTCATAATTTTTCTGTCTAGTTATGGCTATAAAAGTATCGCAATTCTTCTACTTAATACAGTGAATAACCTGTTTTTATACCTATGAAGTCGAAGGGTGCAGGCTCAAGTGGCTGCTGGATCGGAGAAGTAAAGTAGTAGACCTACGAAACTTTAAAGTCGCCATGTTAGCTTAATTCGACAGTGAGACGAAGGAATTTGATTTGAAGAAAAGTGCATATAGAAAATTTGACCAAAAACACTGCATGTAGTCCGTATATCAAAAGTTGGATAAAAATCTGTTTATAGGATAAAGAGGCAGAAAAACTATATATAGTATGTATTGAAACATCCAGATCTACATTATATATTCGATCCGACGTAGCCTACTAGGATTGCTATAGCTAAACACACTAGATCGAAATCTCTAGATTTGTTTTACCTAGATCTGTGATCTGTTTTTCCTCCTGTAAGCTTGTATTGAGCAATGTACCTAGAATCAACAATGGTTTTTGAAAGTTAAAAAAAACCCTTTTCAAGCCTTTAAAATTATATTAAGTCTAGAAATCTTAGAAGTTTCATGTAACCAACCAACTTCTGAAGCAAATTTTTAACATTTAATTGGATGCTAATTTTGAGGATTTTCCAGATCTATAATTATTTCATTACTGTCCAGTGTGTTCACAAGAAAGCAGGCCAGTTTGTCAAGTCATATTTTGAGAGTATAAACATTTTGATCGATTGAATTATAAAAGGCTTTAGGTGCCTATCACAAGAACACTTTATTTGTTCCTTTGCTACATTCTGCTTTTTCATCAGAAACAAAATCCTCCCAGAGGCAATATGTTTTGTCAGAAAAAAATTATTTTCTTGTGTTTCTCAAAACATCCAAAAACAACTTGGGCATATGTGGAATGAGCTTTACAATATATGGCATGGGTTCCCTGATAAAGTTCAGAAAAGTCTCGGCATATTATTTTGCAAACATTTCTTTAAATCCTTTCTATTTTAGTCTGTAGTTTAACCTTTTCACATCATCCCGCACCACTGTGGTGCGGCCCCCTTTACAACCGATCGCACCGCACACGTGAGGTGCGGCGGCTCTAGCACCCCTTCGCATCGCACCGCACCGCTTGGGTTACCGCGTAGTTTCGTAAACAAAACCACGTTTATTTTTTAAAGTATCATATCTTTGATTTTTCTTACACATAAAATAACCATTTTTACATTAATTACCAATGCTTATTTTTTTTTAATTGATGAATTTTTAGTTTGCGAAACATTTTTACCAGTCAGCTCGGTACTATGATTTCACTTCAGTTCTACAAAATGGCGACTTACAGGTAAACACGAAAGCCCGTTCGCCTGACAGCTCAAGAAGTACTAGACACATATTTTATGGACGGTTCAGGGGATGAAGACGATGAAAAGAATATAGATCTAGATCCAGATAGTGATAAGGAGGACGATAGTGACATCTTGAACGATGTACCACAGCCTTTAGACGTTACAAACGAGGCAGCGATTAGTGAGTCAAGCTTTAGCACTAGCCTTTCAGTAGACGGTGACAAAGACCCTGCCGAAGTTTCTAGATCTAGATCTAGTAGAGCAGTGTCGCCGATAGAGTCTTTAGACAGTAGTGATATTGAAGAGGAAAGTGACGAAGATGAGGTAGATCAGGTAGATCTAGATCTTTATAGACAGCACTTCTGCACTTTGGATATACTTTTGGATGCACAGTCATTGATATAAACAAAAATTGAGGTGAGAAATGGTCTGAAGTTTTATTTTTTGTTTGTCGGCCATCTTGTTTTTGTTGCTATGGTAACCAATGTATTGCTTATGTGTTTGTAAAATCTACATGTTTGTGTTTATCTTGAACTGATCTTTCCATCCATACCAAATACTCTATAATAGGTCCAGTACAGTAGTTTTTATGAGCTTTGAAAAACACCCCAAAACAGTGCGTTTGCAGGGTAAAATAGGCAAAAAAACAATGCGTTCACAGGGAATAACAGGGCCTGGTAGGGCGCGATGTGAAAAGGTTAATTTCCTCACAGAGTTTCAAAATAAGATATTCTTATAATAAATTAATGTCCTTTTCTTCACTTCAGGCCGCTCTGACTGCCCCTATTTTGCAAGGGCAGAACTGCTTGGGGATCGTCTTGCAAAGAATTTGAACAAATTCAAACTGCACAAGATTATGATACAACCTGACCAATGGGATGTAAGTACCACATACCGAGGGTATACCTTGAGATTACCATGAGCTAGACAATCTTTCAGATGAAAAAAAAAGCTAAATATCATACACAGAAACTGTTTAGGATTACAGGTCAGGCGGTTTTTGTTCAGAGTTATTCAAATTAATTACTTTTTTCCTTATCATACCCACTATTTCAAACTTTATTTTTGTTTATCATATTAGAAACAAATCAATTGTCTTTTCCATGTGCCCTTTTAATAATACTGAATTGAAAATGTTAGATAAGAAAGCAGGGAGAAGAAACATAATAATGTGCAGCAAAATCAACTCTTCCTCTCCAAATCTCTACACATGAAAAATGGACCATTATGAGTAACTGCACAGATCGTTGCTGCACTGGTGCAGTTTGACAGACACCCCTTCCCCTGCATCCCTTCTCTCAGTTCAAAATTTAGTGTATTGCCTTAGAAGAACGTGCACAAGACTGCAAACAATGCAAAAGTATTATGATGGGAAGTTGAGAGATGCTGCGCCTTCCTGCAACACTGGCATGGTTATAAGAAAAATATGTTTCTAACTTCAATCAAGACTTGGGTGAACTGTGGCTTGTATTGTCCACGGTTATACCTAAAATCTGTCTCTGCAGTCCTATAACAAGATAAAGAGGAGCCAGCCGTTTGCAGCAGTTGGCGGTTGATAACAGTTGAGGGCGTGGTTACACCTAAACGATGGTCTTATAAGACACTTTCTAATAAAATATGGAGGAGCAGTCTGGCCCTAAACCTAAACTAGCTCTGTAATAAGAGAAAAATGAATGGGGATGGGAAGGAAAGAGTTGTTTATTAATAACACATATGCTGTAATTAAATGATTGCCTCTTAATTGCCGTTAGCTAATGCAGTTATTATAACTCATTTTGCCATGGCAAACGGTTTGTTACAGGCTGCAACAGCACCACTAACATCTATTACTGAATTGTTCAAGCTGGTTGTATGGTGCATATCCTTAAAAATTAGAAGTGGTATTCCTTTAGTTTTTTAGTTTTCTGTTTGCTTGTAAGTCATGTGATCACAATTCCTCTGTATCTCTCACAGTTATTCTCTTACTGATGCACTTCTGTTACAGTTCTTTTCTAACTAATTTTGCCTGCCCATAGTCACTATCTGTCGTGATCATCTGTGCAGCCAGGTGTCTAATTGATCAGTACAGCAGTTAGTTGCTGTGTGCCCATTTAGACTGTACTGACACCTGTGAGCTTTGTTTATGTTCCCTGCTAAGTGGGTGCTCGACATTGCCCAGGTATCTCCCACAGACAGAAGATTGGAGGGAATCAGATACCGTACCTCTCCATTTGGTGAAGTTTCTTTACCTCTCTACCTCCCAACAACATAAACCAAGAGCAAGCAGTATTAACAAGACAAGAGCGAGAAGCAAGACAAATAGGACTGCAAATTAACATTTCTAAAAGCTCTTAATCAGGACAAAGGAGATAGGTGAACAGGTGCTTAATCATGTTGAGGATATTCTATATTTAGAGGCATAGGTGAATACCTCCTCTAAAGATATAAAAGCTAGAATTGGAATGGCATGGGCAGCACTATGCAAACTAGACAAAATTTAAATTTTGGGAATGAATAAGGCTCTGAGAGTAAAGTTTTTTATAATCGCAGTAGAAACTGTTCTCCTATGCGGATTAGAAACATGGACTCTGACAAAAGCATCAAGAATGAAACTAGATGGCACATACACAAAAATGATTAGATTAGTCAAAGGCCTAAGGATAAAATGCCAAACAAGGCTCTATATGTAAAACTGCCAAGCGTAACAACGACAATAAAAGATAGGTGTCTTAGGTTCAGTGGCCATTGTTATAGGAACGAGGATGAAGTTGCACATCAACTGATCCTGTAGGAATCAAATCAAAAAGAACTGTTGGAAGGCAGCAAAGAACATACAGTGTGCTCCACTTAATTTGAGATCTGGTAATTTGAAATTTTCCCTAATTAGACATTTTTTTAAAAGCACAGAATAAATCTCTTTTAATTGGTTCTTGGATTATTTTGTTCAGTTCAACAATTTACTGCTTTGTTTCTTTTATTTCAACATGTTTCCAATCTTTCTCACACAAATTAAAAACATTGCACAGGCTTGTAAAGCCAATGCATGGTGCACAAATAATATTTCTTAGTATTTGGTCCCCAGCTAAGCCATTTCATATTTTGGCACTCTCTTAAAGAACAAAGATCTTTTAATTGGTCTATCCCTTAATTTGACATAAAAGTTTGATCAGTATAACGTCGAATTGTCAGGTATCCATTGTATGTTAAACAACTTGTAGGGGACACAGGCATATCACAGGGAAATCTTGCCAGCAAGATAAAGGACAGAGAAAGATGAAAAACAGTCATAGAAAACTAAGTATATAAGTATATTTTAGAAGATTGTAAATGTGTTCGCTAACTATTGAAAAGTTAAGCAATGTATTTCTATTGATGTATTGATGTATTGATGTTTTTATATCTTCTAAGGAGTGGCTGAAAAAGACATGCGAAGAAAAAGGCTGGACATTTTCAAAATCACCAATTGTGTGGAGAGAGCTGATAGACCGTGGAGGCAAGGGAGTCCTCATTGGTAATCAAGATTTTTTATTTTGAAAAAGAAGAATTTTTATATAATTTTTAATTTATATTTTCATATATATTATGATTGTGTGACTCAACTCATAACTAACTTTCTAGCCTCAGGCGTTGTATCAAAACATTTTAAACATGCCATTGTCAAACCATTGTTAAAAATGGCAACTCTCTGTCCTAATGATTTGAAAACCTATAAGCCAGTATCAAACCTTCCATTCATATCAAAGGTTCTCGAAAAAGTTGTATTAAAACAATTTTAAGACATTTGACTGAGAACGGCCTCTTTTATACTAACCAATCTACTTTTAGAAGAAATTGTAAAACGATAGCTTTGTCGAAAATATATGATGATTTTATAATTGCTGCAGATGAAGGAAATGTTTCCTTTATTCCTTTGTTAGATGTAAGCGCTGCTTTTGACACCATCTACCACAATATTCTTTAGGACAGACTGTTATACTCCTTGGTTTCACAGGAACTGTTCTGAAGTGGTTCGGCCCTGTGCTGGGTCCTATACTTTTCACACTATACACAAAACCCCTCAGTTTAAATATAAGCGCATATGACTAAGAGCATCATAAGTATACGGGTGGTACCCAGTTTTATAAATCAGTCTTACCATCAGATTTCCATGAACTTGTAAGAAAATTTGAAGTTTGCATTAAGGAAGTAAGAAACTGGATGATTGCAAACAAACTTCAGCTGAACAGTGACAAAATAGAGTGTTTGCTCTTTGATTTCAGAAATCAACTGAAAGATAATGTAATAACACATATAAAAGTTGGGAATGATGTATTTAAATTTATAAAACAAGCTAAAAATCATTAGTCACCTTTGTAGGTTGATCTATTTTGAAATGTGGAGAATAAATGCAATGACAAAATATCTGGACGAAATGTCAAGAAAGACTCTTGCTTCAGCCTTCATTCTTTCACAGTTGGACTACTGTAACTCTTTATATTTGGATTTATCTAACGAGAGTCTGTACAGGTTGCAGAGATGCCAAAATAATGCTGCTAGAAAGGTAACAGGAAAAAAGTAAGCGGGTGCATGTAACCCCTCTCTTTAAGCATCTACATTGGTTACCAGTAAAATCATGCATTGAGAATAAGACATCCATGCTCTGTTACAGATGTATTGACGAAACGGCCTCGTCATATTTCTTAAATTCCCTCTTTCCCTACTTACCATCACAATCCCTTCGCTCGAGCAAAAAAAACAACTTCTCAGTGTAAAAAAGATCTAGAACTAACAGATGTGGTGAGAGATCTTTCAGTGCAACTGCACCGAAATTTTGGAATAGTCTATCACAACAATTGAGAAACACTGACTCAGAAGCGATGTTTTAAAGAACTGTAAAAAGCACATTTGTTCGACCGCTTAGCTTAATTATGTATGCAAATTATGTTCTTGTATAAACGAATTCTTTTTTGTTTGTAATGGTATGACATGTATAATAATCTATGTTCTATGTCACTATGCCATATTTTCTTTTTAAATGTGTAAAAATGTTATGAGCTGAGTTTATTGGATATGGCACTCTATAAATAAACTGTATTTTTTATTATTATATATATTTCACAGTAAGAGCCCGTACCTGGGGAATACATGTAAACACTGAATAATTTAGTAAATTTACGTAGTCCCTGTTTTACTCAAGGACTTCCTGTGATTACATGAAATCATTCCGGGATATAATGCTCTCCACATTCTGCAATGTTTGGCTGTGGGGCTCGGAAACTGAGGAAGAAGCTCTTGCTGTCAATGAAAATTTTCTCTCCCAAACTTATGGGGTCGCAAAACAGAGCCAAGCTACAAATGATGAAACATCAACTGTGTGACAGACGGTGCTCTACTTCCAGTCAAGTATGAAAGCCCTCAGCAACACCATGTGCCTACAATGCCGACAGTCCTGGTTCTCATGGCCAATAAGAAGAGTATGTCCTCTCAAAGGATCAAAGAAGGCATCAAACAAAATCAAAAGGTGTCGTGGTGAAGCAGCCAACGTACAAACTTCTCAAGCAGAAAGGGTGGTGAAAAGAATTTGTGTAGACAAATGAGCTGGCTAACAAAGAGACAACATTGCTGTGCCAGTTCCACGTGTTAATCATGGGAGAGAATTGTCCTTGGTGTCATATTTGATAGAAAAGACACAGATCAATATAGGATAGCCATAAAGGCTCGTATTCTCAGTGGCTTGCATTATAGAAATCAATTTGATCTGTGCCCCAAGCGTCTTAGACTAAATGCTACTGACATAAGACTAAACACTGCTGCATCAACACCTCTTTTGGTGGACATGGCTTCACAAAATGCAACTGCACTGGTGTCAAAAAAATTAGAATAAGACGATGTAAAAAAGCCTTAATGCTGGGCTTCAGTGGAACTCACGCTGTCATAGCAGCCTCAATTGTTGTAACAAGTGACAATGCAGATGGTGTCTGCCATTTTTTAGAATTTTTAAATTCTATTGTCTGCCAATTTTTTTAGAATTTTCAAAGGCTGTTTTTAGACCGTGGAGCATGTGCTTGTGTGTGTGTGTGTGTGTGTGTCTGTGAGAGAGAGAGAATTTCTATTTCAGCATTAAAATTTTGTCTCGTATACGTGCATGTCAGTGTTTGCATTGTGTGCCAGTGTGATCAGGGATTACACATAACTACTGGTCCATTTTTCAGGGATTTCACTTAATTCCTTATTATTTCAGTGATTACGTAAAGTCTCTAAATGAAACAGTGATTACGCCTTTTCACTGAAACAATCAGTGATTACTCATATTTCCTACGTACGGGTTCTTACTATAACACACATAATTATGTTGGTTTTTTTTTAAAACTTTTTTAGCTTTAAAAACTAACATCCTGTATCGACTGTGTCTTTCCTTTTAAAGATTTTAGAGAAAGTCGTGCTGAAATAACTTTTACTACATTTGGAAAGAAATAAACATAGAGACACTTTTCAATCTACTTATAGAGCTCTACATTCAACTGAAGCTGCTCTTTTACATGTTTTCAATGATATTATCGTCAGTTTTAACTTGGGAAATGTCTCCTTCCTGAGCTTTCTAGATTTAAGTGCAGCGTTTGACGCAATCGACCATGAAGTTCTGATAAATCGTCTAAAAATTAAATTTAACAATACAGGAATTGCATTTGTATGATTTGAATATCATTAAAAATCTCGTATTCTTTGTGTAAAAGTTGTAGCTTCTTATTCTGAAGAAGTTAGTGTACCCTTCGTTGTTCCTCAGTGTTCCGTTTTAGGTCTCATTCTTTTTACTATTTACCTGCAGTTCTTGACAAAGATAATAAATAATCACAGTCTGCAATACCACCAGTACACAGATGATACACAGATATACTAAGCTATACATATAAAACAGCCTAACATTTTAAATAAGACATCAGAAGTCTGTATATCGGATCTCACAGCGTGGCTGACACAAAAAAGCTTCAATTGTTTAGTTTGGAAAGCACTCTGACTTTAAGAAGACTGACAACCAGGTTTTGAAAATAAACTCAAGTTATGTTGTACCATCTCAAAAGGCAAAGAATCTAGGCATTATTTTTTTTTTATCAAACTCTAACTATGTGTGATCAGTTCATTGTGTAAAACTTTATATTTTGAGATAAGCTGCACCAGTCATATTAGAAGATCCCTGCCCTTTGCAGTCGATTAATGGTGTCTCTGGTTCTATCCAAATTAGGCCATGGCAATGCACTACTCTGGTCTCTCAGTGGAGCAACTAAACAAACTTCAGAACGTCCAAAATCATGCAGCCAAGCTAATGAACAAGAAGAAAAAAATTAGCATGTAAAACCCCTTTTAAAGTCTTTACCTTGGTTGCCGGTAAAAAATGGATTGAATACAAGATTGATGCTACTGTTTTTAAATGCTTGAATAATTTGGCCCCGCATTATATACAAGAATTTTGCATCTTAATCTGAGCAAGACATCTCCCTGTCTAAGATCTACAAAATATGAAACTTTGCTTTCATGCCTAAAACTAATTTAAAACCATTTAGCGATGATTCATTTCAGTGTCATGGACCACATGTTGGGAATTCTCTTCCACGAGAGATTAGGGAGTGTGCAAGCCTTGAGATTTGTTTTTAAGTTCTGAGGAGTCATCTTTTCAAACATGTTTTAGGTTCTTAAGTTGCTAATTGTTTTAGCATTTTGATCTTTTACCATAGATTTTATAGTTTAATTCCATTGGAACGAAATATCAAACTTTTAACTGTTTACACATGGTTTGTGTCTGTTTTTTTCTGTAAGTTGTAGAGCTTTTGTGTAGCTATGGAACTCGTGATGGTCTATGCTTTTTTCAAGAGGTTTCATTTTTTGGATATTTTTGTTCATAATTATACTGTTATTTACGATCATTATACAGTTATTTATTACATAGCGTTAAAAAGTTATATAATTTTAATTAATTTTGTTCATATAAGAGGACATGTATGATATTTACAGATAAGTTTTTACCTACATTTGTACATAAAAGTTTGTTTATTGCATGTCATGTACAGATTAATTTTTTTCGTATATTATGTTTAGTTAAGATAATTTATCGCATAACAGATTAAATTGCTGTGTATTTTTTCGAAATTATTTATTATTTTAGTTTATACCATAGAAAGCGCTTTGAGATTTTTATATTTCAAAATGGAATGCTATAAATAAGTGTAATTTATTACTATTATTTATATTATTATTATTATTTATTTATTTGTTGTTATTATTATTATTATTATTATTATTATTACTATTATTATTATTATGTTAAAGAAAAAAAATGTAAGGAATGGACTGCAAACATTTATGCGGTAAATTAAGAAACAAAAAAACATTTCAACAATCAGCCATTATCATTTTTCATAAGTGTAAACAAACCCAGATTGATTAGCATTTTCTAGACTTTTTTATCTTTTGCTAAAGATAATGTATTATATTTCTTTTCTATCTTTTATCGGAGGACTCTGGCTCTTTAAATCAGATTTTGTTAAATTTTATTTTTTATCTTAGACATTACTTGAATTTTTTGTAAGACGGTTAAAGAAAGATCCCAAGTTTTTAGTTTTTTTTAAATTTATTTACAATGTTGTTTTTTCTAAATTGTATGTATTCCTACTTTGAAATTGTACATGTATTCCTAAAATATCTATTTTGACTATTGAAAAGTGGGGGTTTACAATGATCTAACAATGTACTGATAAGGGTATGAAATATGACAAATATTAAGGATTAACAAAACAATTTTGGTTTAGTGAAAAAGTGTACTATAATAATATTCGTGTGCTCAGCATGATATACAAGATGGCTGCAGGTAACAAGTCAAGGACAGTAGAAATCGCATAACTAGACTCTTAGATCAATTTTCATTGAAAAAGACCTTTGTTTTCAGGGTCATTATTCTTCTAATACTCTAAAAATAAAGGCACATTACCATTTTTTAACCAGTTTCATAATTTCGGTTAGAATTCTGAGAAGTTATTCTTTACTATCAGAAACAATGTAATTGTCTTGCTTGAAATTCTATTGTACTTTTCTCTCCGTTATCTTGGTGGTGCCAATGAGTTTCAAGAATATGTGAAAGCCTATTACGACCTCGAGTCGGATTTGAACAGTTATGACATGAGGACTGTCAGTGAAGAAAACAAAGTCACAAAGAATGAGCTCGACGAGGAGGAAAGTGAGTTCAAAGCTCTGAGCCAACCTGTGCACCTGTGTATCACAAATGCTGCCCACCCAGCCTGCTACCACATGGTGTCCACCCTCAGCTCTGGGCGTGTCCTTGGCCGAAACACAGAACTCACAATCAGATTCCTTGCTTCGAAAGAAGAACAGCTTAATCAGGTAGCACTACTTTGGATTTTAATTTTCTGCCAAACTCGGTATTAAGGAAATGTGATTCACAAAGAGTTATTCCACTTTGTTAGAAGACATCAGTCATGTTGAACAAACGACATAGAGTCAATTCGTAGTATAAAAAAAAAAAATTCTTTTTGTGGGCTCTATCTTCTCTTGTACTGACATATTGTAAAAGGGTTAGCTATTCAAAAATGTGTTGAAGTATGAAGCAGCTCTTGTAGATAATCAATCTGTTCTATTGAAAACAAGCCTAGTCAGTAGCCTAATGTTTTGCTCAGAACTGTCTTGGTTATTGAGAAAATGTTTTTATTAAGATTGAAACTTTTTAAGTCAATATCTACTTAACTGGATAGGAGTATGCAATTCAGGTTTTAAAACCTTCAATATCATTTTTTTATTTAGGTGCAAGGTGTGGCCATGGAAGCAGAGGATCTGGCGCATGGTCTACTGCGAGGAGTCAAAGTTTACATTGATCCAGAAGAAGCTTTTGAAGGCTGCAGTTACATCATAATGATGGACGAACTTATGCAAGAGGAGGCGGAACTCAAAGTCGACTGGTTAAAGAGAAATCACAACTTCTTTTCTGATTATGCAGTTGCAATCAACAAAAAGGCCCTAAGTTCATGCAAGGTAAAAATTGAATAGGAATACAGAAGTAAATCTTGATAATAAATAATTTTTTGTAGATAAAAATAGAAATAAACGAACATATATGTATACATTTTATCAAAGCCTATCTTGTTTACATCTAAACCATAAGGCTTTAAATATTTAGAAGGTGCTTTTCTCCCTTCTAAGCTTCTATATTGTTTAACACCAAGGACCGCCATACAAATAAAAAATGCAACGCCAGGATACATAAATTAACAAAAGTAAAGTATAATTAAAGAAAGATTAATTTACACAACTGATCTATGTAATTTAATGTTATAGAAAAGTATCAAAAGTCCAGAAACAACTATTAAGTCTAAACCCAAGTTTAGTAAAAGGCAAATTACAACCTATTAATAAAAGAGCAACAATTCCAAGCAGAAAAAAAAATTCACCACCCCCCCCCCCCCCCCCCCAAAGAAAACTAAGGAAGGAAAAAACCGGATCAAAACCAAACAAAAGCTTATCAACAAAAATCAGGACAAAACTCCATTCAGATCAGCTATCTCGCCGGTGACACAGACTAACTACCTCATCTCTCTGCCAAGGCTCCTGAAAGTCAAACATTGTCAACCTTGTGTGTAGATTCTAATACATTTTGTTTAGTTTATTAGGAGATGTCTCACTTCCAAAGCTTGGAGGAAAGTGTCCACCAAAATTCTATCTTGTAGCCTAGTATGAAATACATGTTTAATGATATTATAACAAACTACTATTAAAATTATTAATGACAAACATTTGAGGACAATGTGCTTTTCAGAAACATAAGCATTGCACTACACCTGCATCAGTCTAAGGTGTTAGAGCACCAAGCTAGGTGCAATTTTAATGCAATGTCAACAAAGAGATGTAACTCTAGTTATCCACAGTGACCCGAAAAGATGTAATAAAGTTTCATTTATCATTATGTTTTCATTACATTATTTATTCAGAGCATGATTTATACCCCATCATTACATTTTCTATGTATTTTTAGAGTTGTTTCTATTAAATATTTTGGTGTCTTCAAATCATGATGAGTCTTACCTTGGCTCGACAGGTGATGCTGGTCGGAAACGGTCCACTCAACTTCAATGCCATGGCAGTCCAGAAAAGCGCACCAAATTTAGCTCGACAAAACATTGTGGTTGTATCGAGTGTGGTTGAGAATCATGCAAAGGCAGTGATTGGAGAGAGGTTGTCTGTCAACCCTGCAGGTAACTACTGTATTAGAAAAAAATAAGACAAATTTAATTCATCCGATAAGGACATTTTCTTTAGGCAATGCTGTTCAACATTGTTACATTGTATTTGTTATTGTTGTTTTTTTTTTAAATATTGTTAGAGGTAAGATTGTACATCTATTACTTGAGCTTTTTTTACAATGAGTGTCACTATAATCTGTTGTAGTTAATTCATAATCTCTATTTTCCTTTCCTTAAGCAGCAGAATATCTTCAGCAGCCTTCCAGAGCATAGGAATTGTATCAATTTTGGATGACATATCAAAATTGCATGTAGAAACATCTTTGATTTCTAGTAACACTTTCAAAGCTCGACCAATCTGTCTCGGCCATAAACAACTTGTACAACAAAGGGCGATCGTTAAAACCACACACCCCTCCTTGAACATGGAGAAGATTGCACAATAGAGTTTAGACACTGCCATCACAAAAAAAAATTAGGTTTCTAGCACATTGCATAGATTCTCTCGCAAGATGTCCCTCTCTGAGGTATTTAGTACTTCAAATTTTTTGGGCCACATGACTTATTTGCTTAGGGCAGTCATGATATCATCAAAACAAATAGATACGACAGTTGGAAATTCAAGGGTATAATTATTTTGTTCTTCATCTTAAAGTGCATTCATCAAAAAGTCATAACTGTGGAAATGAACATAGTTTGGATTTGATTTATTAGAGTGCTCAAACTGTTACTGTCTTCAAATGTGCCTTTGTTGTCTTCTGCCGGAAGAAAGGAAAGATGTTTTGATTTATCTGAAATCTTTTTCTTGTTTTTAACTTGTTTGTCTGCCCTTTTTTCATTTTTTTTTGTTTATTTTTGTTTTAAATTCAATTTTAATAATTGGTTGTCAGTTACAGCTTTTATTAGGGTAACATTTAATAGACTTCGTTAAAACTTCTACACTTTCACAAAATGAATGTGGCATGTGATAGTTTCGGTGTGTTCAAAAATGTTGTTGCGGTTTTATGTGAAGACCATCATTATTTATGATTCCAATTCTAGTAAAGAGAAAGAAAATACACCATTAGAAAAGTGATTAATCCAATTGTTATCTCTCTAATTACTTGTCAGGTGTAGTCAATTTACTGGTATGGGGAAATATAAACAGCAGACACTTCTTTGACGTCAACCAGTGTCGGATTCACGGCTATGATGGAGCTGTGTGGGGACCCTACTGGTATGCACATGTGTTGGCCTCCAACTATAATAATATTAATCTTTTATCGTGGCATTAGTTAAATGACAGAGCCAGCGCAGCTAAAAAAAATATCATTATTAGTAGATTTCTAGGATCTTTATTAAGTATTAAATTTGTTACTTAAAGGCTATGCTTGCAGGAGTTAATTCTATTTGACAATAATTATTGATGTGTCAAATGGTTCAATAATGTTCATATGCATCTCCATTTCTCTCTCTCTCTCTCTCTCTCTCTCTCTCTCTCTCTCTCTCTCTCTCTCTCTCTCTCTCTCTCTCTATCTAATGATGGATTGTGCCTCCCCCCTCCCCTGATTGCACAGGCACTCTGTAGATGCTCGAGAGATGGTCCACGACAACAAGTGGATTGCTAGAGATTTCCCTGGCCTCGTTGCAGCCCGCAAGGAGAGGGTTAGACTAACTGCTTTTATAGGCTTATGATATCAGGCATCTTGTTAGCATCTTGCCCCTCTCATCCCCTTTTTAAAACAGTTATTTAAAGTAGGCCAAATCTTTGGTTGCATTGGTATTCAATTTAACATAGTAAATGTTAAGAATTTGTTTTGCCTCCTCTAGTACTCTTGAAACACAACATACAACAGTTGTAATTCAACTCAACTCAACCTAGTAATTCAATATATATTCTGTTCTATTGTGATAATTCATATGAGGGGTTCGTTTTATTTTATTTTTTTAGTGCTAAGCCGTAACAAAATATGTTGACAATGCAAAGACACATTTGGAAAATATGAAATTATGAGTATGCGTTTTGGCGTTTTTTCTTATAAAGATCAATAAGATTGACTGATTTAAATGTTATTCAAAAATTGATGTATTTTCAATTCAACATATATATATATATATATATATTGCTACAGATTTGCTATGTGTTTCTATGTATGGCAAGGTGTCAGAGGCAATTGGCAGGAGCACTGGTCTAAGCACAGCCAACGCTGTCACCACAACGCTACAGCACTGGTGTCAGGGCTCCCCGCCAGGACAGATCTTTTCCCTCGGCGTTTACTCAGAGCGTGAGTTGACTTGTGTATTGTGTTTAAACCTTGAAAGATCCATCATTAGCAACAGGCTATCTTGCCTATGAATACATATAAAAATGTATAAAGCCAGTCTTTTTTTTTTTAAGTTTCTCAGGGATGCCAAAAACATTATTTCACACATTTTCTTACACCTTTTGATTAATGTGGGTGAGATAAGGTATTTGTTTTCTTGATTACCATTGTCAGCATATGTCAATTCATGTAAGGGTTTCAAAACTAACTTGAGATAAAGCAGAGATACATGAACCTATGCCTTAGTCACCAATTCAACTAGTAAGGAAGAAAGCAAGCTTATCAACCGTATTAACCGATATTTCACTGCATCACCCGGTATTGCCCCCTCGTCCTTTTTAACAGGATTGCCTGCTAAGAAACAGGTTTGGCATACACATTTTGTGTGCGGATTGGCAGCTATAAATAATTTTTCCTCTTTACTGCTTTAAAAAGTATAATGTGGTTTGCCAAGTTGCAATTTTTACAAAATCACAATCATATCAATTATCTACTCTTCGAGCAAAAGTGAACACATTTAGTATTAGATTTGCTCAGCATACACATTCAAAGTGCAAAATGAACGTCTGGAATGCTGAAAGTGCGTAATAAACGCCTAGAACGCCGTTGCTTCTGTAAACAAACAGGTTTCTTTTGATAGGTAAAACTTCCAACGATCAGTTTCAATTCACAGCCCGCAAAATTTCAGGCATAATGATTTAAATTATCTCAAAATGACTTTCGTTTTCATGCTCAGCTTTTTCAGATTCATGCTAGTCTTGAAGATGAAGATGGTGAGAATAGATCTAGTCTGGTAAATGATAATGGAAAAAGTGACATTGAAGTAGATCCCGAAGATGCAAGTGGTGGTGAAGGTGACACGAACAATGTAAACGTAAATTAAGACTTGGATCTAGACTTTGATACTAAGGAGGTTGCAAGTGCTCAAACAGCCAATGAATTTGCCTGTTCATCGCAGTTAAATTTTTTCATTTGGTGTGAATTATTTGTTCACAATGTGTCTAATGGCATGTAAATAAACAAACAAAAAACACACGAAAATTCACCTGAACACACACAAATTCACCAAAAAAAAAATACTTGTAGTGCAAGAAAAAAAATTTTTTTTTTCGAAAATTTTGACTTTTTATTTATTTTTACAATATTTCTCATGCCATATAATTTATGTGCCAAGTTATGTACGTTAGAAAGTGCATCCAATATTCTTTCTAAATCATTATTTTTCATATTTTTGTCTCTTTTGAGAATTTAAAAATATCAGTATAAAAAATGAAGTTATGCATTTTTCTTTTTGGTTGCCCTGTGGCTTACAATTTCTCAGCACTTAAAGTGTATGGTTTGTCAGTTGGTTATAATTTGTCCTTCTCTCACCATCTCTAATAGCCCCTATTTCTGATGGTTATTTTCCTTATAAGAAGCACAATTTTTAGGCATTATCCCCCATCAGAAATATCTACAGAAAAAGTGTCAAAAAGCACTAAATCTTATTAACACTTCATCAGGGGCAGAGTGGAGAGCAAATGGAGAGTTTCGTCTCTACCTCAATCGCTCTCTGATACGATTTAAACTCGATTACGACAACGTAGTGTGTGGCTGTACCAGACCATCTTATATAAAAATGCTAGACTCTATACACCACAAAGAACTGCGTCTTAGCCTCGGAGCCTTTCATATCACCCCGGTAGAAAGCCTTTACGTAGCTTCAGATAAATCATCCTTGTCAGAAAGAAAAGACAAATTATCCTTACAATATGCTGTCAACCGAAATTCTCACCCTGAAAATCCTGCTTTTTACTCTGCTTTACACCCAAGTTATGTAGAAAAATTCTAAGCTTCACCGAATGTGATTCCCCTCTTTAGAATCCGTGTTCAGCAACTCCTTCTTGAAATTGACTAAGATTCTAAATCTATTGAAAAAGATAAATCATTCAGACCATTATCTACTTTTCACTGACGGGTCTAAAGATGAGAGCTGCCTGGCACTCATCCTCAGAAAATAATTGCTGCGGCGTGAGGGTGGAAGCGTCAATATTTACTGTGCATGGCACTCGACACTATCTCCACCTTAAGAAAAGAAACATTTTCAATCCTCTCTGACTCGCTTCCCGTGGTGAAAGCGGTTGGAGAGCCATCAGGTGCGAAGCCAATCATACAGAAGTTTGTAAGAGACAACTGGGAGACTCGAAGGAATAACCTGATAAACAACAAAGTACAATTAGCTCACTGGGCAGGAGTGTCACGAGACCAGGTGGTACTCGATTAAGTTCGGCTTGAACATTCTCATCTTACCCACGCCTTTCTGCTGAAACGTGAATAGCCTCCACAGTGTCATACCTGCAACTGTCAATTATCCATAAGTCACATTCTGGTTGACTGTACACTTTTTCTCCGGGAAAGAACTCTGTACCTGGCTTCTGAGCCACTAGAGAGCATTACTTATGTTAGTTCTCAGTGCCTACTAAGGTATCTGAAGGACATTGGTGTGTATAATAAAATTTAAATGTGATAAACCTACGCATGGATCTGTTAAACTACTGTATATATCCTTTACTTTTAACCAACCTTCTTATGCACAATTTTTAACGTTTAAACAATCAGAGAGATAAAGGAGTGACCGTTGCTACTAGTATAATATTTTAACTGTCTTACGACATCATGGCACAATATAGCCGTTACCGTGCTGACGTGCCGTAGAAACAAACTCACTCACTCACTCACACACTTAATATATTCACGTATCAAATCTTTAAGCATAATCTTAGCGTTGTACTCTTATATGCACGTTCATAATTCATCGTGCGCAATAGATTGGACGGAAATTCTAATAGTTTGTGACGCAAACGCCCAACGAGTTAGCTAGCTACGCCATTAGATACGTCACCAGGTATATCAAAACCTGAAGACAATTCTCGAACGACCCCCTTTCCCACCCATTCCATGTGAGTCACCAAGGCTACCCAAAAATAAGTAAAGTATCATATCCTAATTTTAGAACGAAACCCATCACGCAGCGGTCCTTTGGTGATAAAAAGCGTGTCCTCTAAACTAATTTCACATTCGACCATCTGATGTCTTGATTCCATCAGAGTTGTACAATAAGACTGTAGTATGCTAGTGATGTAGAACTTTCCTATTTAGATTGCCTCATTATAAGTGGCAATAAGATATATTAAACTAAGCTAGGGAGGAAAGCCTGTAATGTGTACTATTTGTTTTAATTATAACTTGAATAAAGGTTGTTATGTTTATGAACTGTTGATAATGTGAAGTGTTTTATTTATATTATTAGCTGTTGACACTGATTTATGCAACTTGAAGACCTTAGAGGCCACTGAGACATATTATCTGACTGGAAGGTGAAATGAGACTATGAACCTTATTCATAGACCATGGGCGTTTTGTATTCTGTATATAAAATGCAACTTTGTGTTTTACAGCACCAGAAAACGAAATTTAAAGAGGAGAAGAGATACTTATTTAGTTTTGTGTATAGTGGTTACCTATCAAATGGCGCCCTAACTTGTTTTTATCCATATTGATTGGAAAAGAATATTTCATGCGTTTCGTAAACCGTTGTATTCTATGCTTTGTATCATTTGGTTTCAATAAATTGTCTGTTGTAGGATAAATATTAACCTTGCATCCAACAAGAATGTATATTCATGTGGTAGACGTTAATTATAATGTTGATAATGTCAGATCTTTGAATTTGTTATTGGTTGATTACTTATACATGTGTACCATATATTTTAGGGGCCCCTGGACCATTGAGCATTAAGGGTGAAAAACAAGATTAAGTTTATCATTGACATTTGCGAACCTTTGTGAGCAATGAGCTCTATATATCTTAACTTTACCTTGGTGTATATTTCATTATTAAACTTTGAGACACTACACAGATGAATATTTTGTGAGAGGACTGAGATAGTTAGAGACGGGCAAACTATAACCAACTGATGATCCCAACGCTTTAATCGCTTTGCTCTTGTAAGCCAAACAAAAAGAAAAAGGGCTTTACATATGCATATTTTATCAAAGATTTCTGCTTCAGGCCATAGTCATTTCTGAAAATAAAGCATTAGTGGAACATACATTTAGTTTGGTTGTAAAGTACAAAATCTTAGTTCTTTTCAACATGCAAACTTTACAAAAAAGTATCTTTTACAGGCTGGTACAAGGTTCCTGAGGGTCTCTTCTTTTCAGTGCCTGTTTCTATGGATCCTAAAGGTTTCTGGCATGTCATACAGGACATCGAGATTCCTCAAGAAATGGCAGAAAATATCCTTGCAGGAGTTCAGGTGAGGATCACGGCGAATATTTCAAAATTGTTCATTTTACTCAATCGCATCTCAATGCATTGATGGGGCTAAAATGCTGGATCTGTGGAAACATTATTGCGACATAAGTACAGTCAAACCTGCTCAAGCGACCACCTGTCTAAGACGACCACCTGGTCAAGCGACCAGCTATCCACCACCCCCTTGATTTTTTACTATATAAATACACCCCATAAAACGACCACCTCTCCAACGCGACCACGACCATCTATTTTCTCTACCAAAATGGCCTTTAACCTGTTAAAGCGACCACCCCATAACATTATTTACCAATCTTGGTGAAAGGTGCGGCAAACAAAAGATGACTTAACATTCGGTATGTTTGTTTGACATGCTTCACTGACCACCACGAGCCAGTGCGTCGATGTTGGGAAGATTGCGTGTCTAGACAGGTGTCAGACAAGAAGGCCTCGGTGAACGGCGGATTGTAACTTCAAAAGACCAGAAGAAGAAGAAGAAGAAGAAGAAGAAGAAGAAGAAGAAGAAGAAGAAGAAGAAGAAGAAGAAGAAGAAGAAGAAGAAGAAGAAGAAGAAGAAGAAGAAGAAGAAAGATAACGTTGATGAATGATGATGATGATGATGATGATGATGATGATGATGATGATGATGATGATGATGATGATGATGATGATGATG
>RQTK01000598.1:244971-279895 GCA_003991915.1 Elysia chlorotica | reverse complement strand
GTAGTAGTAGTAGTAGTAGTAGTAGTAGTAGTAGTAGTAGTAGTAGTAGTAGTAGTAGTAGTAGTAGTAGTACTAGTAGTAGTAGTAGTAGTAGTAGTAGTAGTAGTAGTAGTAGTAGTAGTAGTAGTAGTAGTAGTAGTAGTAGTAGTAGTAGTAGTAGTAGTAGTAGTAGTAGTAGTAGTAGTAGTAGTAGTAGTAGTAGCAGTAGTAGTACAGTTTTGACCTGTCCAAGAAGATCAGTTTGACCCAGGATCTTCAGTGGTCGTCTTAGACAGGTTTGACTGTATGGACCACCAAATGTGCCTTTAAAGTACAAATAAAGTTATATCTAATCTAATGCTGCAGACATTTTGTCATAGGATTATAATTTTGATCTGATGCAAAAAAAACAAAAACAAAGAAAAGAATTTAAAAAAAAAATTTTGTTGGACTTCTATTGATCAATATATTAGAATCAGAGGAGAGAGTTGTTTAATAGATATGATTGCTTAATGATGACAATATTATTTATTTATTATCAATACATTTCTATTGTACATTACTGTCACATTACTGATGATAATAATCATGTGTGTATGTTATTTTTTCCGGCCTAAGGCGCTGTACAAAAATACCTAATGCTCACAAACCATTTCTTTTTGTCTCCTATCCCCTTTTAATTTCAAAAGCCCAAGCGAATCAGCCGAGAGATGATAATCTCTGCATTCAAACACCACATCAAACTGATTGCCAGCACAGAACACCCACTGGTCGTCTTCCAGGGCCTCTTCATCAAGTTCATGATTTTCCCAGGTTATTGTGCTCACAGACTTAGTTATCACACAATGAATTTTATTGTCAGCGATAGATAACGAGTTTAAGAACTCAATAAGTTATAAGGTGTCTCGAAAGTTGTAAATTTTTCTGGTTGAATGAGTTTTTTTTTTCCCCCAAGCAGAAAAAAGTAGATTGTTGCAAGGTACTATTTTTATGGGTTCTTTTTTTCTAAGAAAAACTCATATTAAAGAAACATAATTTTGGAATAATTCTCTATTAGAATATATTGCAATGGGATTACTCGTAAATCTTTTAGGAAGATCACAAAGAATGAAAGTAAATAATAAACTTTAACATCCTATGGGACTCAAGTAATTTTTTCCTTAAAACACACCGCCTCTTTCCCATACTGGCAAAGTTTCACCAATTTTTTTTAGCAGCAACCGGTCTGTTTTCCTCGTTGCTTTACATAGGAACCAGTGTGGAGGCTCAAATCACGTTCCACGGCGAGAACGACATGCTTGCGCCCCACGCTGTGACCATGCTGAGCGAGGTGAACATCGAGTCGGTACTGGTTACCTACGACAGCGATCTCAAGGCAGATAAGCTGGGCGTCGTCAACCCAACGCTCGCCTACCTCCAGGTCAAAGACATAGACCCCATGCCTTTCCCTGTGAAGATCAAGAGTTTGGGGTGGGTTCCCATATGTGTAACGTATGTGCCTAAAAGGGCACTAAAGTTGGAAATTTCACATTGGCTTGTGCTGATTGTTTCTTAACGCAACAGAGTGCAATTATTTTTCGATCAGTACTCATGGAATTGCACTATTTTAAGGGTTTGCCCAAAATCCATATCTTTCAGATCAATAAAGATAGATCAAACAGTTTTTGCATAATTTGAAAACTTCAGCTTCTTATCTCTCAAAGAAATGTCTACACTCACTGACTATATGTACGCAGTGAGCTTTAGTTTGTGTCATTTTGTGGAATAAATATAAAAAAAAATAATCTAATAAATAGTTTCTTTAGGAAATACTTCTTTCGAAAACAACCTTTTTTGCTTGATTTTTCAAAAATAAAACATAATTCCAACAATCATATGCTTTTCCCTGGCAGCTGCACATGCAGATATAGATTTGTCTAAAATAAAATGGATCCAGAGCTTGCAATCACAATTAGAAGATAATAATAATAATAATAACAGAGATCATTTTTAAGCGCTGTATCCCAGCATAGCCTTCATTACTCTCCATTGGGGGAAATTGAAACAAATATACCCATTACCATTCATATATGATACATATAGTAAGCTTTAAAAATGTGTCAATGGTTATAAATCATGTAATAAATATATACTTTTGTCTATATGTAGCAGAACTAGTACTACACAATGATAAATAGAGAGACAAAGTTTACATGTACAATGGATATAAGAAAAGCACATCTGTGGTACCCTAAGATTACCATGTCTTGTCTCGAGGAAAGTTTTGGGGAGGAAGTCTTTTGTAAAAAGCTGTTTCGTCATATTTTTTCCTACATTGTGGTCTTTAGATCTAATCGAGACATCCTGGTCAAATAGAGTATCCTTCACTTCAAAATAAATGAGAAAAACTAGTTGTGTCAATAACATGCTCTCACAGTAGTAGACAACCCTTTAGATGCTTTCACAGTAATAGCCAGCCCTTTGAATACTCTCACAGTTATAGCCAACCCTCTAAATGCTCTCACAGTAATAGACAACCCTTTAAATGCTTTCACAGTAATAGCCAACCCTTTGAATGCTCTCACAGTAATAGTCAACCCTTTGAATGCTTTCACAGTAATAGCCAGCCCTTTGAATGCTCTCACAGTAATAGACAACCCTTTGAATACTCTCACAGTAATAGCCAACCCTTTTAATGCTCTCACAGTAATAAGCAACCCTTTAAATGCTTTCACAGTAGTAGCCAACCCTTTAAATGCTCTCACAGTAATAGCCAACCATTTAAATGCTCTCACAGTAGTAGCCAACCCTTTAAATGCTCTGACAGTAATAGCCAACCCTTTGAATGCTCCCACAGTAATAGCCAACCCTTTGAATTCTCTCGCAGTAATAGCCACCCCTTTGAATGCTCAAACTGTAGTAGCCAACCCTTTGAATGCTCTCACTGTAATAGCCAACCCTTTAAATGCTCTCACATTAACAGCCAACCCTTTAAATGCTCTCACAGTAATAGCCAACCCTTTAAATGCTTCCACAGTACTAGCCAACCCTTCAAATGCTCTTAAAGAAATAGCCAACTCTTTGACTGAATATTTTTACAGCGGCATCCAGTGCCTAGCCAAGCAAGCAATGCAACACCTGCTGGCCTCCACTGGGTCACGTCCGCTCAGTCGCAATGCGTTCTGCGTGCGGGCCGGGGTCAATCACGGACTCCTGTGTAGTAGCCAACCCTTTGAATGCTCTCACAGTAATAGCCAACCCTTTAAATGCTCTCACATTAACAGCCAACCCTTTAAATGCTCTCACAGTAATAGCCAACCCTTTAAATGCTTCCACAGTACTAGCCAACCCTTCAAATGCTCTTAAAGAAATAGCCAACTCTTTGACTGAATATTTTTACAGCGGCATCCAGTGCCTAGCCAAGCAAGCAATGCAACACCTGCTGGCCTCCACTGGGTCACGTCCGCTCAGTCGCAATGCGTTCTGCGTGCGGGCCGGGGTCAATCACGGACTCCTGCTCATCACAGGTCCCCGGGGCTCGGGCAAGACTTCGCTGGTGAAGGGCCTGTGTCGCAAGCTCAGCCACCTGCCAGTGTTGGCCTATATTCTCATGGTCGACTGCAAAAGCCTTCGTGGTTAGTATTATAACAAAAATATCAAATTTAATGAGAATTGTTTTAAATGGAAAGTTTAATATTTAAATTGGTACAAATTTCTTGCTATATTTCATTATCGTTTGAATATCCAAGAAAAAATTTAGACGTTTTTGAACATTTTTTTTTATTAGAAGCATATTGACAACAAGACAACTTAAAAAATTGTGTTTTGGAATTTCGTATTATTAAGTTGGTAAAATATTAAGGTCTCAGGATTAGGAAAAACAATTATGATGCTACAAAGCCTTGATTATTTTGTTTTTATTATTATTATTATAAAATATATATCCCTGTTTTCTTTGACTATAAAGAATCTAAATCGTTGCTCTCTCTGGTTATTCTTTCAATGAAAGAAATTATATAACTTCTCTCTTTGTTTTTTGTAGCAATAAAAACAAAGAAAATATATCACCGCTAACTATGGTTATACTGACTAAAAAACAAACAAAAGACAGGTATATTCCTGCCTGCTTTGATTATTCTGACTATACAGAAACTATAATCACTGCTTTCTCTTGTCACTAAACAATAAGAAAAATATGTATCACTTCTTTGACTGGTTATTCAAATGGTAAAAAAAACCTGTATCACAGCTTTCTTTGGTCATTCTGACGATAAAACAAAGAACTATATCATTTCTTTCTTTGGTTATTCTGACTAAATAAAACAAAACAAAGTATATCCCTGCTTTTTCTTGTTTTTTTTTTTCAAACAAAAAATATACCCATGCTTGCCTTAGCTGTCCCGAATATATCCCTGCTTGTCCTTGCTATTAAGACTATAGAAATATACTCCTGCTTTCTTCAGTTATTCTGATCATAAAAAAATGTATCTCTGCTCTGTCTGTTCTGACTATAGCTAAATTGCTGTCTGGTTGGGCCAGTCTGACTATAGAAATAAACCCCTGATTTTTTCTTGCTACTCTAACCATAAATAAATGTATTTTTACTCTGATTGTTATGGCGCTTCTCTCCCCTGTCACCAGGTAAAACGGTGGCCAACATCCAGAAGGCTATAGAAGCCGTGTTTGACGAGGCCGCCTGGCGAGAACCCTCCGTCATCGTGTTTGACGACCTCGATGCAATAGCACCGGCTCCCTCTGGACCAGATACAGAGATAAACGTGGAAGCTTTGTACTCGGCCAAAAACTCTCAAAGTGAGCGGAGATTTAGCGTTTGTTGTTGAGAAGCTTTTGTTCTAATATTCTTTTTTTGTCTTTACTGCAATATTCAAAAGTGACTAGATCTTTTCCAGATCCAGCAATCAGACCTGAGAGCTGTATCATCTGCATGTCTTATATTGTTTATATTTTCTCCTTTAACCATTATGCCCATGCTGTCAGTTCCATTGCTTAGTATTATTTTGCTATACAAACAGAAAAGATCTGGTGACATTAGTCTTTCCTAACTCCTCTCTGAATGTGTTGAAATTTGCTAAATTCTCCACATGAATAAACAAATTTATAAACACTGCTTATGTGTAGAGCAGGCTAAAAAATATACTCTGACCTTTTTTTGATGAAGTTAATAGTTTAAAACATGTTTAGACAAGACTCACTGTTTTATATTTTATGTAGATGCCCACTGGATATATATGGATGAACAAATTCATCCACTTTGCTAATCTTCAGAACAGACTGAAGACTGACTCTAACTGGAGTCAAAAGCTGTAAAAGACTTAACATCAATTTGGCCTTCAAAGACTTGAACTTATGTTTATTGGGGGTTGGCTGATGGGCCATTATTAAAATACAACCACATTTAAATAATATTTCTTCTTTCAATGGCCTGCAAATACAGCAGGAAAATCTGTAAATCCATGTGCATGTTATTAATCATTCTTTTAAATTGTCGTCTTAGTGCTGCAAGGCCTTCTCAAGTATGAGATTGCCAACAACAGTCGGGTGACCGTGATTGCCACAAGCCAGTCCCACAATACTCTGCACCCAAGCCTTGTGTCTTCACGCGGAATGCACTTTGTGCAGAAAATACTTGATATTGGAACACCGAACAAGGTAAGAAAGATGTTCTGATATAGATAGACCTGCACGTGTGCTGATAATTGTCGGATTCTTGACAATCATGGCCGGTTGGCTAATGTTTACAGCCAAAGCTCGTGTAGGCATGTAGGCCTCAACTTGTCGGCGTGTTGGCAATCCAGCAATTCACCAGCGGCTATCAGTCAAACTCCGACTGTTGATCCCCTGACTGCCGACAATAGTCGGCACATTTAGACCCACTGCCAACAATATTGTTGGAAAATTATTTTTACCTCGGCCTTCATGTAATTGGGTAAACTCAGCTATGAAAGAAACTCTCCACTGCCATAAAACCAAGAAGCATATCAATCGAGCATGCGCAGTTTGATAACTATTGTTTCACCTGTTTAAGTTTCCAGGCCTACCAACATTACAGTTTGAGAGTAATTTTTTATGCCTTACTGGCAGTCCTTGCCGTGTTATGACGAGTTGAAAACAGTATGATCTATAACTTCAATTTTTAGCTACTGGTTCAGACATGGCCCAACAAAATAGATTTCATACACACAATATAGGACTACCAATATTACCTATCTGATTATAAAGTATTTTCGTTTGCACTTATTCAATACATTGACCGCTACCATTAGTTTTATGGGTTAATTCACTGTGTGTCGATAGTCAACTTTTTTGTATTCTAGCATCCGATCATAATTTTCTGTTTGGGTAGTGTTCAATAGCCTAATACCAGACCTGCCAACACTACGCTTTGGGCGTAATTTAGTAAGCCCAAACGCGGCAAATTACGCTTTACGCCCGGTCCTTGTCATATTACGCCCGATCCTTGTCATATATTAAGCCGAGTTGAAAATAGTATGATGTATAACCTTAACTTCTAGCCACTGGTTCAGATATGGTCCAAGAAAATAGACTTCATATACAGTATCGATATTACCTATTCGATTATTAGGTACTTTCGTTTTCACTTTTTCAATACTATTACCACTAGTTTTATAGTTTGATTTACCGCATATCGATAGTCAGCTTTATGTATACTAGCGTCCGGTATTTATTTTTCGTTTGGGTTGTGTTCAATAGTGTAAAACAAAGTTGATGTCTGCATCGCAAAGCATCAATTTGCATTGATCAATGTTTTGACCGTGACCATTGTAAGTTAAAGAAGTAGGGACTCGCCATCGTATATTCATATAAGCTTTCAGTTTAACGTGATGTGGGCTAGATTGAGGTTCTTATTTACCTAACTAGAAAAGTATATCACTGGTAGTAGTAATCAGTCACGGTGCTTCATGTTCCTGTGGTCTATGACCCGACTCTATGTCACTGGTGCTTGTGATCATTCATGTTGCGCCCACATGCAAGCGATAAGGTACCTTGAAAGGAGTGACCCCGCCTCAGATTTTAGAGTGTGGCCCTTTTATGCTCGCAATAATCTGAGGTAGGGATGCAGAAGCCACCCATCTGCATCGAAGGTTGCCTTTCTTGTTTATCCATCGTTTGATGACACATGGCAGGTTGGACTTCACACGACCCTGTCCGCATATGATATATTAGATGTAATGACCGTAGCCTAGTTGTCGGCGGATAGATCTAAACCTTTCCCTATTAAACCAAAGATTTTCATGCAACTGGGATACGCAGCCGAGAAAATGGTACATTGTATTGTACTGAAGATCTTACGAGGAGAAATTCATTTCTCACCATCATAATTTTTTTTCCTACAATTTTTTAAATAGATTATATTGGCTTCGTTTATAACCCCCGCGGCCATTTTCTTGGAATCAACAGAATGTTCAATGCACCAGTCAAAAATCACGATGAAAACGAAACCGAAAGTACATGTATGTACAGTGTAGTGACTGATTGTTCACTAGATCTAGTACTAGTAGCAATGAATAGGGAGAAAGCGGGGTTTCTAGTGTTGATCGTTTTAACCAAAATGAAGCCCAAGTAGGCTATTATGTCGTTTACATGAAACAAGACACAGATACTAAGAACTTTGTTTCTTAATCTAATCGGGAATTAACTTTCAAGACATTCTCAAGGCTTTGCCATGTAGCACTGACAGGTTAATGATTCACAGTTTGTCCAAAGGTCCATAGGAAGATCATCTGATATCAAGATTATCTAGATCTCTATCTAGATTCAATTACTGAACAGTTGGATTTATATATCAGTGTTTACATTGATAAGGCTCACTAACTCACATTAGTCTTTCCTAACTCCTCTCTGAATGTGTTGAAATTTGCTAAATTCTCCACATGAATAAACAAATTTATAAACACTGCTCATGTGCAGAACAGGCTGAAAAACATACTCTGACTTTTTTTTTGATTAGGTTAATAGTTTAAAACATGTCTAGACACGACCCACTGTTTTATCTTTTATGTAGATGCGCACCATATATATGAATGAACAAATTTATCCACTTTGCTAATTTCGGAACAGACTGAAGACTGAATCTAACTGGAGTCAAAAGCTGTAAAAGACTTAACATCAATTTGGTCTTCTGGCCTTCAAAGACTTGAACTTATTCTTATTGCAGGTTAGCTGATGAGCTATTATTAAAATCTAACCACATTTAAATAATAATTCTTCTTTCAATAGCCTGCAAATATGACAGAAAAATGTGTAAATCCGTGTGCATGTTATTGACCATTCTTTTAAATTGTCGTCTTAGTGCTGCAAGGCCTTCTCAAGTATGAGATTGCCAACAACAGCCGGGTGACCGTGATTGCCACAAGCCAGTCCCACAATACTCTGCACCCAAGCCTTGTGTCTTCACGCGGAATGCACTTTGTGCAGAAAATACTTGATATTGGAACACCGAGCAAGGTAAGAAAGATGTACTGATATAGATAGACCTGCATGAGTGCTGATAATTGTCGGATTCTTGACAATCATGGCCGGTTGGCTAATGTTTACAGCCAAAGCTCGTGTAGGCATGTAGGCCTCAAATTGTCGGCGTGTCGGCAATACACCAATTCAGCAGTGGTTCACAGTCAAGCGCTGACTGTCGATCCCCTGACTGCCGACAATAGTCTGCACATTCAGATTCACTGTCAACAATATTGTCAGACAATTATTTTTAGCTCGGCCCGCATGTAATCGGGAAAATTCCGCTATGAAAGAAACTCTCCACTGCCATAAAACCAAGAAGTGTATCAATCGAGCGTGTGCAGTTTGACAACTTTTGTTTCACCTGTTTAAGTTTCCAGGCCTACCAACATTACAGTTTGAGAGTAATTTTTTATGCCTTACTGGCAGTCCTTGCCGTGTTATGACGAGTTGAAAATAGTACAATCTATAACTTCAGTTTCTAGCTACTGGTTCAGACATGGTCCAACAAAATAGATTTCATACACAGAATATAGGACCACCGATATTACCTATATGATCATAAGGTACTTTCATTTTCACTTATTCAATACATTGACCATCACCATTAGTTTTATTGGTAGATTCACTGTATGTCAATGGTCCACTTTTTTCTATACTAACGTCTGGTCATCATTTTTCGTTTGGGTTGTGTTCAATAGCCTAACACACAGTTGATATCTGCATCGCAAAGCATAAATTTGCATTGATCAATGTTGTGACAGTAACATTTGTAAGGTAAAGTTAAGTAAGGCTTTGCCATCGAATTGCATGGCGCAAGTAAAAGAATGCTCATCTCCTTGTCGAAAGGTCCCTGATTTGATACTCTACTGTTTGGGTTGATGCGTGTATAATGTGACTGGATCTATGGTATTTCTGCACTGTTTCTAAGAAATAGCACATAAAATTGTCAGTCTTGGGGCCTGTCCACAACGGAGTGTTGAACGATAAGCATCACACAGACACGCAAACCTCAGCCCTCGTTTTCTACCATTCTTATGTCCATCCTGCCTCAGAGTGCGCGGGTGGAGATCCTCCAGTCCATCCTGCAGAGACACAGCAGCATCACCGCGGAAACGGTCCTCACCCTCAACCTGGCGGCTATTGCGGCCAAGACGGAAGGCTACGTGGCCAGGGATCTGGAGAGCCTGACCAATCGCGCGCTGCACGAGAAACTGAGAGAAGGTATGCGTCCAGAGAGGAGTTTCCTCCATCTTTCTTGACTTGTTTCGTAGGGTTAATCTTGTTGTTCTAAATACATTGCATGATACTGGTAGAGCTTTTCAAGAATTTATATATGAGTCCACGTAGATTTGTCATTGACCTTTTCCCATCGCGTAACACTCACACTCTTGTACTAGCACATCCTTTGTATTGATTTGTACACCTTCCATTTCAAAATAATAAAAATCAAAGCTTACACCTTTAACATATTTTTGAAAAATTCCCCAAAATAGTGTGCATAAATGGAATGGGCCCTGAATTATGCAATGTGAAAAGGTTAATGCTGTTTTGTCAGGGTTATCCTTTCCTCTCCATCATAGATTTAATAAATGCATGTTTATAAAGTGTGCAGAAGCTCTAAGGGTACATTTCACATGTAAAATATTAAAACTGCCCTGTTTAACTCTTTCTAGTTACAATTATGCGTTTAGACCGGCAATTTAGAGTTTGCAATAGCCAACATTCAAGAGGCATGTACTTGCTTATCCTCCCAGATCTAGATCAACATCAAAAGAAAACGCTGACAGATGAGGACTTTGAGGTGGCTTTGTGTGACTTTAAACCGGTCTCCATCCGGAATGTTCAACTGCATAAAGCTGGGGATGTTGGCTGGTCGGACGTTGGTGGCTTGGAGCATGTCAAGAAAGCTTTGGTAGAGACTTTGCATTGGCCCACCAAGGTGAGTAAGATGATGTTGTCATCTAATTTGTTTACATGTTTACATGCCACTATCCTCTTCAAGTGTAAAAAGTGTGAAAGGGACTGAGGGAGGAGGAAGGAGGGAACATTATCCCTGGGTATCATCAGAGAAGTTAATGGTTCACCTACATCAGATTATTTGAAAGCAGTAATTTGTTGGTGGGAGGGTTCAGAAAGCAAAGTTTCAAAGAATATGCAAATATTAAAGATATAGAAATTAAAATACACTACCGAAGAAGAATCGTACTTCGTTTCGTGTTGAAGCAGACTAATTTAGTATGCCTACATCCCAAATCTCATATCCCATGCATCTATCTATTTCACACCGATTACAGTACCCGCAGCTGTTTGAGTTGTGCCCCCTGCGGCTGAGATCGGGGATTCTCCTGTACGGAGCCCCAGGCACAGGCAAGACGCTGCTCGCGGGTGTTGTCGCCAAAGAGTGTGGCCTCAATTTCATCAGCGTCAAGGTATGACAATTTTTAACATAAGATCACAATTGCTCCCATAATCTTTAGATAAAAGTCAAAGATCTTAGTAATTTTTCTGTTTCTTCGATAAGTTACAGGCAGCTTTTCTATAAAAGATTATTGACAAAAGCAAAAGGCCACATCCCCGTTTTGGTGGACATTAAAGTTATTGCCAAAATAAAATGTCATGTGTCACACAGAACCATTATTGTAACAAAGTTGGAATTTCTAACAATGGGTTTATCCTCACCATAACTACCACTACTCCCGGCACTATCTTCAATTATGCGAGGAGTAACATTATTTTTCTTTGTCCAGCGCTTCTTAAACTTCTCAAGTCGATATTCTACTTCTCTTGATACTGAATGAACGATATCCAGAGTCAGACTTTTTTGAATGGAATTGGCGGATATAGATCTAAATTCTAATTGGATGTAAACATAAAAAAATAGCTGTTAAAACTTTGAAATACCATTGTTTTTTGTTTGGAAAAGAAGTAGAACTTTTTAATTTTAATAGGAAAGACACTATGTAATAAGCAAATAATTATTGTGATGCAAGATTTTGTTCAATTGTATGTAGGTTACTCAAACCAAATGCTCTGTCTACTTTGTTAAATATTTAGGGGCCTGAGCTTCTGAGCAAGTATGTTGGAGCCAGTGAGCAAGCTGTGAGAGACCTTTTCTCAAGGTAATACCCTTGTGATGTTTTGTTATTAACCTGTTCCCATCACGCCTTACTCTTGATGTGCACATTGATGTGCCAGATGCCAGCACCTTTATGTATTGCACACCTTCCGTTTTCATATAATAAATATCCAATCTTTTAACTTTTATAATTTTTTAAGATTCTCTAAAATAATGGGCACATAAGGAAAAGGGTTTAAATTTTGCAATGTGAAAAGGTATCTGGTGGCCTGATGACGAGAGCGTGAATTCTGCTCACACGTGTCTTCACCTGAAGCAAATCTTACCAATAGACTTCTCCTTGTCGAGATTCTAGCAGTTTGAGTTGTTTTTCAAGGTCACTGCTAAGATTGGGGAGTCGGACTAAAGATATTATGAAATTTTTTTAAGTGCCTCAGTATTTCTTCAGCTCTAAAGTGATGTTTGTGATCTCAAAATGGTGAATTAAACAGAATTATTTTAACTATCCGTAATCCCGCTAAATTCTCCTTTAACTTGAGTCGTTCCAGGGAAAAAAAAAGAAGGAACCAGATTGTTTTTTTGGAATTGAAAATGATACGTCAAGAATGTAATTTTGATTTTTTGTGTGTAAATTTCTCAATTATTGCGACCACCATGACATTTCACAAGGAAAGTCATGCTGGTACTGTGATTTAAATGCATCCATGACTCTTTATCTTTGGACTTATTTTTATTATCTATGTTCTATGTCATGTTATTTAAAAAAAAAATGGATATGGTACTCCATAAATCATCTGTATTGTTATTATTATTATTATTATTATTATTATTATTATTATTATTATTATTATTATTATTATTATTATTATTATTATTATTATTATTATTATTATTATTATATACTTGACTTTGCCTGTTTCTCACCACATACACTGATAGAGGAGAGTGCCATTAATTTGGTATTTTTTTCCTTTTCTCCAGAGCACAAAGTGTGAAGCCATGTATCCTCTTCTTTGACGAGTTTGACTCCATAGCTCCGAGGTGAGATCAAGAGATGCATAATTTGCACTAAAAACCCAAAACTCCCAGCTTGGTTACTTAATTTTTATCAGAAAACAGATTTGGTGAAAGATATGTTATTTTTCAATCATATTTCTAAGTCTTTCAGGTTCATATTTCCTTTTTCAAATAATAAACATTATCCCCTTAAATAACGTCTTACAGACAAAACACTCCCAAACCTTTAGAATCATGCAGTGTGCAGGGGATGTATTAAATGATAGGAAGTAACTCTAAAAAAAAAATTTAGTCGCGAATGATGTATGCATGTATTAATAATTTGAATCTTCCTATTAAGAAGTTTAATTCATACCCATACAATCCTCATTATTTAGTTTCCATTGTATCACTGTGGCAATATAACAGACAAGGAGTTTTGCTTTTTATTATGTTTTTCAGAATATATTATTATTGAAGGACTAAGTATGTCCATGCCTTTTATTTATTTAGTTGTTTTTGTTGTATAGTATTCTTTAAAATTGTTAAAAACTCCATCTTCAGATGGTCTTTGTTTATGAGGTAAAAATTAATGGCATGTTATGATCATCTTGTTAAAACTCCTGTGATTTGATGGTCTGATAAAAATTAAAGTGGAACATAAACTTTTGAAAATTGAAATAGTCTCTTTAAATAAAATATATAGAATAATACGGATTACAGGTTTTGTTATCTAATGAAGTTATGAAAGAAACTAGTTTAAAAGAAGCCCACAGGTTATGAAATCAGATTAATAATCTTTATTCAAAATAATGTATTTTTTTCTATTGACTGTAACTATAATAAATGATTTTTGTTTTTCCCCTCACCTTTCCTTACTGCTGCATGACTGGTGTGTGATAGACGAGGCCATGACAGTACTGGAGTGACGGACCGAGTGGTCAACCAGATGCTCACACAGCTGGACGGAGTCGAGGGTTTACAAGGTGAGGATGAGATGAGTTGGTTGCTCAATGTCCAAAGTCAGCACTATATTGCTTGTATTGTGGACAGGCCTGAAGACTAACATCTGACAACTTACTTACTGCCACCCAGAGACAAGGCGGGGTTACCTATAATCCTGTGTCAACCAAGCACATTATACTGATACTGACTAAACTGGTAGAGGATGAAATCTGACCAAAAAAGATTCTGACAGATTGTGAGCCCTCCTAACTGGGAGACTCGCCCTCTACCACTTGCTCCAGTTTGTTTTTCCAGGGTAAAATGGAACATGCTGGTAAACAGCAAAACATCTTTATCTATCCAAACAAATGTTAATATTTTTCTAGTATACTATTTTTGCCCTACCATGTTCCATGATACCCCCCCCCCTCCAACTACCACTCCTTTTCCTCACACATTTTTTAAAGCTTTTATTCATGTAATCTTGCAGTTTTACCTACAGTCCTGTAGTTGTTAATGTGGAGTTCTACAACAGCTTTATCAGTCCGAAACAAGATATGGATCTTCAATACTAACATAAAGTTGGTCCTACTCTATTGCTCTGAAACAAGACTAGCACTACAAAACTACAATCATTCATCAACAGATGCCTTAGAAACAGCCTTAACATTAGATGGTCTGTAGTTGTCTCAAACAAAAGCTTTAAGCCAGAGCGAAGCAAACCCCCCTTCGAGACAGAGATCTAAAAGCAAAAATGGGGTTGATAGGCCACACACTTCGAAAACCTGTATCTAACATCATAAGGCAAGCTCTAGAGTGGAATTCCCAAGGAAAAAGAAAGGTCGGCCGTCCGAAGCAGACTTGGCACAGAAGTTTTGACGCAGAGATAAAAGCTGCTGGTACTTCGTGGGCTGAGCTGAAAAAGATCAGCCAAAACCAAGTCCGGTGAAGGGGAGTTTCTGTTGAGGTTTGTTCCACAAGGCCGCAAGAGGCTTAAACTAAACTAAAACCTGCAAATTGTGAGATACTAAAAGGGTTCTACTTGTCCTATCTTGTTCAGGTGTGTACGTACTTGGGGCGACCAGCAGACCAGACCTCATCGACCCAGCATTGCTGAGGCCTGGCAGACTGGACAAGTGTATCAAGTGTGACCTGCCCTCAACGGTAAGTCAAGGGGATTGATCAACTTTGATTGTTTGTTGGCCTTGGAAAATTAAGCCCAGGATCAATTGTGCTGTGTTAATTTTTAGACATTGGTACCATGTTGAAGCTTAGCTTAAATTTTTTTTTTTTTTTTGCCCCCAAACACTCTGAGACACAGTCCCATGAGCGCAGCCTTTTCCTTTGAAATGGTTGTGGCCTGCACACCCCATTGAAAAAAAAATTGAGACCTGTTGATAGAAATATATAAAACATGTATTTTGCTGTGGTCATATAAATATCTTGTAGCTATCCCAAACAAAACTCCTTCTTTTCTCCCAGGATGAGAGGAGGGCCATTCTCCAGGTACTCACTCGTAAAATGAAACTCTCACGGGACGTTGACTGGTGAGGCTGGCTGAGATCTGCTCGTAAGTATGAAAACCCACTGTGTCTGCAACAATGCCAATCTCCCACGGTAGCAATTGTTGGTCCGCTTGCTTCGATGCAAAGATTTTTTTCCCCTGCTCGTCCGCTGTTTATTGTGTCTTTCAGACATCACTGATAGCGGATCTTTACATACACCGAGCTTCTCTCAGGCAAAAAAGGCAACTGATGGGATAACGCCGATGTTTTTTGCTCTTAACATTTTGACATAGTTATTTTGTTGTCAATCATGCAACCAAAACTAGAGAAGAATAAAGAAATATCGTGAATATAGCCAGCCACAACTTTTCAAATTTTTTTTTCCTCAGATGAGTGCTAGCCCGAGTCTGAGAAAGAAACGTCTCTGAAAATTTTTTTTCATTTTACTTTACTTGATGAAGAACTTGCTCTTGACATTGAAGTCGTCCTAACATTTTGTCTTGGAACTTGGCCTGTCTAATAAACCATTATTCTCTTGCCCCCCAGTCGCCTTTTTTTTGGCAAAAACCAACACGCTCACTCATTCACTCAATGGGATATTCTAAAAGACTGAAATAACAATAGTTCAAAGTTTAGATATCACAAATCCTGCTAAACTGACTGCATGTTGTGAGTTTTTGTGTCACTTACATCTAAACAGAAATAGTTATGTAAAAAAAGAGAAGACTTTTAGTTATGACAGCTAGCTTAACACTTTTTTTAAAGAGTAGCACATTACGTGTAAATCTTGCATTATTTTCTATTTCTATTAATTTCCGCTGGCCAGGTTTTTCACCGGGCAGATCTGAAAGCGCTGCTGTACAACGCCCAGCTGAAGGCAATCCACGAGGCCGGAGATGCCTGTCACAACGACTCTCTCCTCAGCGACTCGGCAATCAGGATCCGCGGCGGGGAGGTGGGTCAGTGCGAGATGCGGCGCCGAGGCAGCAGTTTACTCCTGCACGACCAGACGGACCACTCGGACTCAAGGTCACAGTCGGGCTCCAGGACGCCGGGCTCTGTATCTGGATCAAGGACCGACTTGAAGTCTTTGTCGCGTTCCAGCTCAAGGTCTGGGTCAAGGTCAAACTTTAGGACAGGTTCAAGGTCAAATTCAAACTCGGCGTCAAGGCCAATGTTGAAGATCGGGGCCCTGACTGAATCTCAGCTTGCGTCTGCCAGGGCTGTAGAGGAAAAAACTAAGAGTTACCCCTGTTCGCCTCTCACTGCCAGTGATCGCATGGATGAGCGATCTATGGGGACGTCATCGTCTCTCCCCAATGGTGCTGCGGAATCCAACGAGACTTTGGATCTGTCCTGGAGCCAGGAGGATTTTTTCAAACCTGGGGTGAGATTGATGCACAGAGATTCAAACATGTAAAATCTTTATTGCAATAGTTATAGTTTTAAAATGGAATAGCAACATTTTTTTCCCTTTTTTTGTTCTTTCTATATAAGGAAAAATTTAAATATCAATTTATGTTAATTCATGTAATGAATGTTTTATGATTAGATTGCTGGATTTTCCGTTTTTTCATTACCCGTATAAGGTTGCCAATAAGCTTTTATTGCTAGCAATATCTTCTGTTATTTAAAAGGAATATAAAATCACCATGAACAAAAGCTAGAAAAAACTTTTTGGAATCAAAATCATGATGATCTAGAAATGATGCAATGATCCAAAAGAATTTTGATAATGAATGAATATACTATGCTTTTCCTTATTTTGCTACAATAGATTTTTAAAGAGTAAATACTGAAGGTGAGAAAAGAATCTCTTTAGAATTGGTAGTTATGCTTTTCTGCTTATCGTTCAAGAAGGAATCACCAACCAACTTATTCATTTATGGAGGAAACACACATTTTAATTTTTTTTTTCTTTTCAAGTCATTACTCTGACTAGAAGCTACTCTCTAAAACAGCATCAAATATATACAGCCTTAAGATTCATTTATAAGAATTTCCTTTTTTTTGCATTTAGATGTCTTGAGGAAGGAATGACTCATCCCAAATTAAAGAAAAAAAATAAATAAGGCAGTGATGCACACTGCGTCAGCACTTTGACATAGCTATTTTTATTAGTTATTCAAGGTTAGATTTCAATTTATAGATTTTTTCTATGCAGTGCTTTCACAAAGCTAAAGTCATTTATTCAGTGGTGGCTTTCAGTTTATAATTATACTCTATTTCCATGCAGTGCTTTCAAAGAGGCTTTTTTGTAGTTCATTAAATGGTAAATTCAATTTATACTCTTTTTCTGGTGTGCAGGATGGGACGTCTCCAGAAGACTGTGAGGAGAAGAGAGGGAAAGTGTCCTTCTCCACATCTTCCACTGAGCTTGAAGAGGAGGGAGACAATGTGCCTGCCGAGCCTCAACAACAGAAAGTCGTATCGTATCCAGGCAAACCTACAAACCAAAGTTCTAAGGCGGGGCCCTCATTGAACTCTGATGTGCTGCTTCAAGCTGAGGATGTTGTGGATGGTTTTGAGCCTTTTGTTGAGAAACTTGACCTCGATTTCATAGACGGTGTGGACCATGTGGACGGTTTACTTCAGGAGACTTCGCCCAAGGCCAAGGAGGGGAGCAAGTCCACATCCAATCTCTCTTATGCAGGGGATGGTCAGAATAGAGTTAGGAAAACTGGGCTAGGCAACTCTAATCCCAAAAAGAGTTCCGAGGTCATCTCTAACGCAACCGAAGATGAACTTGTGAAGTCGATTGTGGATGCCATTAGCTCTGCGGGTAAAGATATGGACTACAAACAGACAGTGGCTAGCAAGCTTAACAGGCCTGAAGTCAATGTGATAACGTCCTCACCTAAAACATCGACTTCCTCGAAGAAGGGGCGTGCCTACCAGTACGAGTGCAGTGTGGAGGAGACG
This sequence comes from Elysia chlorotica, assembly GCA_003991915.1. Taxonomy (NCBI): domain Eukaryota; kingdom Metazoa; phylum Mollusca; class Gastropoda; family Plakobranchidae; genus Elysia; species Elysia chlorotica. Next base: position 262,000 of record RQTK01000598.1, on the reverse strand, counting down.
GATCTCATCTCGGCCCCAGAGAGTCCGGTCAAGGTGAGAAAACCAATCAAATATTGATACAATTTTTTCATAATTATAAGGTAACAAATAGCCATCTACCGTCTAATTGTGGACTATATTTGAAACACTGATCATCAAAAATTTAATATATACTGAAAAATGACAAACACCATCTTTTTTTTCCCGGTTTTGGAAGATCACAATGCAGTAGTAGACTCCTCTCACATAAAACCCGAAATGAGAAATACAAGAATTTTTCTTGTCCCCACATTAGTGAGAGTGCAGGGAGACTCATTGTTGTAGATTATAAACTGTGCAATTGTTATCATTATTATTTTGTTTCCACAATGAAGACTATTTGATGTCAATTGTGTGTATGTGTGTGAATCACTACGTGTGAGTGTGTACACTTTTGTAATCTGTGAATACATTGTGCATGTATCTCTGTTATTCAATAATGAGAACCAAGCGAAATTTCCAACCTGTTTTATCTTATCGTATCTTATCTTATCTTATCTTCTTTCTTCTAATTTAAAAGATGTATGAATTTACACTATTTTTTTTCCAAATATCCATATTGGGACTTATCAAAGCATCAGCACATCGTATAGTCATTTTAATCTTGTGAGATTTCATGCAATTTTATTGAGGAGCAGTTTTTACCCTAGTTATGAGAATTAAAAAAAAAAAAGTTGATACAAGATTCTGTGCATGTAACAACTTGTATAATTTCCTCTCCAGCATTTAAATAGATTTTGCATTCCTTTCCCAGATTTGATTTCAACATAAGAAATATCTCCAATTTTAAAAAAATTCCTATTGCAATTGATGAGAATATAACAAAACGACAAGCCAAGTTTTATAGAGAATTAGAACAAGTCATTGAGACTGAATTATCTGGCCCTCTGTCTCCAGGCATCCATTTCACCGGCGGTCAAAACTGGGGGAACTGAGGCCATCTCTGACGGTGGTGGCGAGCTTTTCGGCTCAGGTGTCAAGGGCGTTATCGATGCTGATCCTGGACAAACTTATCCTCCAGCAAGAAAGACCAGGAGGAGGCGAAGTGGCTACGACAGAGAATCAGACCAGCCTGGTAAGTGATGAAGCCAACCTGTCTGGATTTAAAAATCAGCAAGGGTTGAGTTAGTTACTTAACGCCCAATGTTAGCCAACATAGGCAATATTCTGGATGGGCCCCAAGAATAATGTCTGACAATTTTATGTGAGACAGTGCAGGGAGACCTAAAATCCTGTCTCAGCCAGTCACATTATACTGAGACCGACCCAACCAGTAGGGAATAAAATTGGACAAATAAATTTTCGGCTGATCATGGATTCAAACTGGGGACTTCCTGGTTGGGACACCAACGCTTTATCAATTGAGCCAGTTTGCCCCCTCCCCCATTAACACTGAAAAAGCATAGACTACCCATAGCCACTGACCAACAACTTAACTCTGATTTATGCCAATCTTTCAGTCTCTTTCAGCATTTACTTCTAAAATCTCGAATGAATGCCTAAGTATGTTTTTTCTTCTTAACAATCCAAATGATATTCCTTGAAAGTCCAATGAAATGAATGTGACCTTGGAATATCCTCAAAATCACAAAACCAATAGTATTTATTTAGTCAGCATTCTTGTATAGATTGCGAGAGAAGGCCCAGTATATGAAAAATGAATCTCCCGAAAAAGAAAAAAAAAGTTTTGATAAGGCAATCACAGATTTTATTAGGTTTTACAAAAAAGGGGATGCAAATTTGTAAATATTGTATTTAGTACTCAGTTATGCGAGGTGCATCTGACGTTGCTAATTATCATACATGCATTAAAAAAAAAAAAACAAGAAAAAAAACCTTTTTCTCTGTGATTCTCACTCGTCACTCTCCCACGCTGTCAGCAGAGGATTCCGACCCAGGTGGCAGCACACAGCGAAGCATATCTGTGTTTGAGGCAGATCTGCACGAGCCAGGGAAAGGTTACCGAGGTAACCGCAAGCCTCCCAACGTGGACCGTCCAGTTGTCGTGTTTACATCGCTGGAGGCGGGGCTAGCCAAACTGTCGGCAGAGGATGAGGCAAAATATGTGTCAATGGTAAGGATAGTAGGCTAAATATGTGTCAGTGGTTAGATTAATAGGCAAAATATGTGTCAATGGTTGGGATAGTAGGCAAAATATGTGACAATGGTAAGGGTAGTCGGCAAAATATGTGGCAATGGTTAGGGTACTAGGCAAAATATGTGTCAATGGTAAGGGTAGTCGGCAAAATATGTGGCAGTGGTTAGTTTAATATGCTAAATATGTGTCAGTGGTTAGTTTAATAGGCAAAATATGTGTCGATGGTTAGAGTAGTAGGCAAAATATGTGTCAATGGTTATGGTAAAATGCAAAATATGTGTCAAAGGTAATGGTTGGAGGCAAAGTATGTGTCAAAAGTAAGGTAATAGGTAAAATATGTGTCAATGGTAAGGGTTGTAGGCAAAATATGTGTCAACAGTAAAAGTAGTAGACCTAACTTTGTTATTTTTGTGTCATCCAAAGTTGGTGACAAGACTATATTGGGTTGGTCCCGAAGACTAAAAAACAGACAGTTTTGCAATCTGCTAAATAGAGAGAGTGGCAAATTGCTTGGACTACTGCCTCAGGCAGCACATAACACCGACACTGACTCAATAAGGAGGCAAAAAATGGGCCTGATTTGTATTACAACCAGAGTCTTTCTGATTAAAAGTGTATTGCTGGTCCCTGTGTTAGAAAGAATGAGATAATAAACAGTGACAGATGATTTAGAGGTAGCCAGTGAGTAGGTGGAAAAAGAGCTGTATCTGAAGTAAGGAACAGCATATTATAGGCAGTGGCTACCTAATGTTTGTGTGACTAGACCTGTAACAAGAAGGATCTAGACCTTGTGAAAAAAGATGTTAGAATTGGCTATAAAAAGCTTAGAGCTTTTTAGATATATCTCAGAGAAAGAGAGAATGGAATGTGCCTAGTGAAGAGAGGCTGATAATGAGGGTTTGAAGCTGCTAGCAGTAGGAAAGATCCTAAAGTTACTGTTTTGATTGCTATTATTACTGTATTGATAATAACATAACAGCATACATGCATTCCTTTCTAATTTATGCAACTTGAAGTTATTTAAAACCATTTCCCTACACTTTTTAATAAATTTTCACTTATATGCATTCGTAAATGTGAGAGCATAATTCTATTTCCCCCTCCGCAGATCATCAAATACTTAAATAATTCAAGACTGCTTACTTTTTAGCGTGACTGAAGTGTATAAAAGCATATGGCAGCTCAAGCTTTTCATTTTTTTTTGTGTGACAATAATTAATGGCCAACAAATGTTGAACACAACAAAGTTTTATTTTATACACAATGTTGTAGAACTAGTGGCGACTCATAGCATATTTCTTCTTTGACCCTGAATCAAATTTATGCTAGCCAAATTTTTAAAAACCATGATGCTCTCCCGCCTGTACTAAGTGTTTTTTTTATCAGTAAATCTGTTGCCATATGTTATTTATCTCTTTCCTTTGTGCTTTTTTCAGGTAAAAAGCATTCAGCGTAGAGACATGACACTTTTTGCCGCTGCCAACGACCGGCGTCGCATGTCGCTGCAGCTGTCAGCCAAGCCCTGTGTGTTGGTCCAGGTTTGCATGAGGCACCTGCTGGAGGCAGCCAAACAGATGAGGCCCTCAGTCTCGGAGAAGGAGAGGGAGAAATATCTCAACATGTGAGTACAGGCAATATAGCGTAAATCAATCTCCAGGGAGTTAAGTTGCGTTCAATCTCAAAGACAGCACAATATAGGCTATACCGTCGACGGGCCCTAAGACTGAGGTCTGAAAATTTTATGTGCTGCCACTAGATTCTGCCTCAACTCTTCACATTATACTGACACTGCCCAACAAATTCAGACAAACAAATATTTGACTGGTTTCAAACCACACTTCGCCCCCAATCTCCATGGAAGATACAAGTTGATGTAATAATGAAGTTAAACTAAAATGCACTAAATTATTTTTTATTAAAAAAAAAATTAAAAAAAATAATAGTACATTAGTACTTTTACTCATGCATAAAAAACTATTTTGTTTTTTAAATACCAAAACACTAAAAAAAATTATGTACACCATTTACTAGGCTAATGATGATACAATGTTAGTATACGACTGGCACCCAGGCTCAACATTCTGCTCTCATTTAGTTTGTTTTGAGTTTGTTGTATGATCATGCTGTGAGGTAATGTATTAACACATTTTCCAGCTATTTTTTTCGGTTAGTTCCCTTGGGTCATAAATCTACACATTTCCAGCTTTTTTTCAGTTAGTTCCCTTGGGTCATAAATCTTGTATGAAAATTGAGTTCATATTTTTAAGTGTTTTATTTTGGATCTTGAGAAGTATAAAAAAAAGCAAAGCTTATTAAAGGTGCAACATTTTTTGCCTTGCAAATTTATTTTTCTTTACTTAGCTTAGAAAGATTAAAGAAAAAAAACAAAAAAACTTCCATAAATGTCATTGCAAATAATCACATGCATGTATAATATATATTTAAAAAAAAAAACTTGACTAGAATACACGAATAAAAAAAAAAAAAGAAAAATAATCTGAAAAACTAATATGATACAACAATTTATAAAAAAAAATGACCAAAATAGGTGTGTCTCTTAGTGACAAGAGCATTTAAAATCTGTGTCTTCAGTGAGTTTAAAAAAAAAATAATTTGGCAGTGTTTGATGTATGATGATGATGATGATGATGATGATGATGATGATGATGATGACGATGATGATGATGATGATGATGATGATGATTATGATGGTGATGTCAAAAACAACGGGACGATGCGGTCTAAGGGTAAAGAACATAAACTTCCATTTAGATTGCGTGCGGTTTGAAATTGGAGCACCGCACTGCCTTTGCGATAGAAGGATGAATTTTTCTCCTTTTTTTTTCTCTAAATTCCAAAGTTTTTACCAGACTTACGCTGCATAGTTGCGAATTATGTTGATGAAAGGAAAGTCTTGCGTAGATTGTGCTCCAACTTCTTTATTGTCTCCTGAGTGTTCTAGAGAATGTTCGGCCATTTCAGTGAGTTAGTCAAAGGATTTAAGATTGTTTTAATGGAATTCGACGCAAGCTCCACCGTGAGATGAATTTGACCTCCTTCCTTGCTTTCACTCCAATACCTGTACCCTACTGTCAGCTCTAACTGTCGTACTGTGGCGACTCTACTGTCAGGTGTAACTGTCGTACTATGGCGACTCTACTGTCAGCTCTAACTGTCGTACTGTGGCGACTCTACTGTCACGTGTAACTGTCGTACTATGGCGACTCTACTGTCAGCTCTAACTGTCGTACTATGGCGACTCTACTGTCACGTGTAACTGTCGTACTATGGCGACTGTCAGCTGTAACCGTCGTACTATGGCGACTCTACTGTCAGCTCTAACTGTCGTACTGTGGCGACTCTACTGTCAGCTCTAACTGTCGTACTGTGGCGACTCTACTGTCAGCTCTAACCGTCGTACTGTGGCGACTCTACTGTCAGCTCTAACTGTCGTACTGTGGCGACCCATACTGTCGCCATTTGTCTCTCCGCAACGTTTACCCGGACCCGAGTATGTTCGCACTCACCTGACCCTGGGCATTCCACAACCCCCTAACCGCCGGTGTCCCTGGTCCGTGTGTACGAGCCAAGGCTGTACAGTTTGACACGACCCCAGTTTGTCTCTACCTCTACCTGGGTATACATGCGAATTAATAGTGTCCTGAATCCCGACATTGAGTTGGGAGGAACGAAACTATTGTCTGAGGGATTTGGGGGTGGAGGTGGGGCGGGGCGAGTGGTAGAATGTTGGTCTCCCAGTCGAGAGGTCCCCTTGTTCGAAACCTTCCATTTGTCAAAATGTATTTGTCCGATTTCCGTCCCCTACTGGTTTGGTCGCTGTCAATATAACGTGACCGGCGGAGACATAAGTCATGGTATCCCCGAATGAGTTTATCGGTGCTCATGTATGGATTTGAGTCCGAGGTACTCAAGGGGAATCCTATACGACGACGGGTCCCCAGACTAATGTTCAACATATGTTTTTCCGTGCTTCCACACAGAGACATGTTTGGACTTTTTTTTAAATCCGTTCTCAAGTCAAGCGGATATCAAAACATCCTCTAGATAACAAAAAGCGTTGTGGTAGGGGCTCGAGCCCTAGACACTTCGTTTAAAACCGCGCTTCGTCTGGAGTAGAGAGGAGCAGAACACGGACTTTGTATGTTATGTATGCTTGTCAAACTTGGCCTATAAAATTAATCTTGTATAAGCTTTAATTTAACTCAAGTCAACTGAAGTGTCCGAGGTTCGAATACTCACCACAGATCACTATAATAGACTACAATAGTTGGTTTTTTAACGCCCAACATCAGCACTATATATTCTATATTGTGAACGGGCCCCTAGACTGTTGTTTGGCAATTTTATTTTATTTAATTTTCGGGCGGGAATACCATGACTCCTGTCTCAGTCGATCACATACTGACACCGACCAACCAGTTACAGGGGACGTAAATCGGACAAATAAATCTGCCGACCGTGGGATTAGATCTGCGAACCTCCTGACTTGGTGACCAACGCTCTACCACTTGAGCTAGTTCGCTCCCCCTCTAGAAGTGCTTGGCATGGCACTGTACAGCTATTTTGGTTTGTCTCTGACCATTGCGCGGCAAATAAAACACATTATTCTCTATCTCATATAGCGCAGTCATTTTTCGTTCGATTTAACTTAATTAAGCATCGACGAAAGAAGAAGAAGAAGAAGAAGAAGAAGAAGAAAAAGAAAAAGAAGAAGAAGAGGAGGAAGAAGAAGAAGAAGAAGAAGAAGAAGAAGAAGAAGAAGAAGAAGAAGAAGAAGAAGAAGAAGGAGAAGGAGGAGGAGGACTGTTTTTAACTTGGGCAGTATCTAAAACTCTTGCTTTGATTTCTACTTATAAAGCTATATAGGAGCACACTGTCGTACTTCCGATGTCTCTTTTTTTTTTAACCAAAACAAACCTGCACTGCCATAGCCACTTTATTCAGTAGTATCGCGAGATTTATTAGGCGATTTTGATAGTAAAATGAGTAAACGTGAGCCAAAAGTGACTCAGAAATGTTCCAATCCCTTCAAAGTATATGCACGAGTTAAATCATTAATCGATTGAATTATCTTCAAGAAGTTTTATTAAACATAGAAAAAAAGAGGAAAAACTAACACTTAATCTCGACTGCGTGTGATACTGATCCTTATGATAATGACTACCGTGAGACTGCCACCTCCCTGTCGCCGATACCCCACACCAAAACCAGTTCGTGTAAATCTCAGCCCAGCGAGATCAAACATGGCTGAAAAGCTTCAAAATCCCTGTCCCGTTCATCTCCTCTTTGTTCTATAGATATTTCGTTGTATTAGCATCCCACCTGCGGTGAATTTGCCTATCTCAATGAACAAAAGGGAAAGTTTCTCTCTCTCTCTCTCTCTATCTATCTCTATCTATCGCTCTTTGAAATAAAACGATGAACCGTTCGATGTTGATCTTTCTACATGGTGCTAATCGAAGGGAAATAACCATAACTGGGTCCCGTTTACCTGTCCTCACGTGCTTTTCGTGGCATTTGTCTCCCTTCCACCAAATATCGCCTCCAATTTTTCACGCGCCATAATAATCTTATTAATTTTTGTAAACGTTCCTGATTGAAAGTCCGGAGTCCCGAGGCTCGGTTCACTGCTGGTACCTCTTTCTTCTCAAACATGAATGCAAGTTATCATTCTTTGAAAACCTAAATGAATTAGAGATAATCCAAGAATAATGTACATTGTTTGTTCATAATCCATTCTTCTTCATTGCCATCTATCCGTACACCCGATGTACATACATGTATATATAAATTAGACTCTTGGGCTGGTCGGACCGGCGCGGGACATCTCCGCCGGATTAAGTTTGCACCTAGCCCTCTCCATCAGAGATTGACACTAGTAATCTGTGTGGAAATAGCCGGGGGCTTACGGCTGGGTTAGCGCCACTGTACACACCGCCTTTGTCGCTTCTCTAGCAGCGTGTACCGATGACATGCTTTGCATTGAAATAGAGGACAATGGGTGTGGGGTGTGATGGAATTTCGTCTGTTACATGCAAACATGGGCACATTCATGCAGAAGAAAAGGGGGAAAGAAAGTGGCCGAGGGTAAGGTAGTAACCGTAATAGTGGTGGAAGGACACTGTAGTAGTAGTAGTAGTAGTAGTAGTAGTAGTAGTAGTAGTAGTAGTAGTAGTAGTAGTAGTAGTAGTAGTAGTAGTAGTAGTAGTAGTAGTAGTAGTAGTAGTAGTAGTAGTAGTAGTAGTAGTAGTAGTAGCAGCAGCAGAAGAAGTATTAGCAGCAGTAGCAGTAGTAGTGGTGATGGTGGTTGGGGCGGCGGCGGTAGCAGGAGCAGCAGCAGTGGAAGTAATAGTAGCAGCAGCAGCATATGTAGTATGTGAAGGAAAATGATCAGGGAGATGAGGAGAAGCCACAGACGGAAGAGGAGGAAGGCATTTCTTTAATCAATAGTGAACGAATTCTAATGGGTTTTTTATGAACATTATTATGCATAGTTTTTTAACGGATCTTTTTTTTAAATTAACAAATAAATAATGCGATTTTCAAATTTAACAAAAACTATACTGCTACAAAGGTTGAGCGAGTCACATAGTGATGAAGCAGGCATTAACAGTAGACTGTGGTTCAAGTGGTTCTGTGGTGAAACAGACATTTTTATGTGAAGATTAGTGTAATATTAAATTAGGGAAATAGATCAACATGATGGCAAACTCGTGTGGATGCTGGCTAACCAACAATTTTACTGTGAAGTAAATCAGTTTTTGCTTTATTTTTGTCCTTGTACCTTTTTTCAACTCCAGTACCTAACAAACTTTAACATGCATATTTTTTAACGGATATTTTTTTAAGTTAACAAATAAATAATTCGATTGTCATATAATAAGGTTAATCATATTTAACAAAAATGATACTGCTTATGCTACAAAGGTTAAGCGAGTCACATAGGGATGAAGCAAGCATTAACAGTAGAATGTGGTTCGAGTGGTTCTATGGTGAGACAAAATTTTTTATATCAAGAAAAGCTTTCCAAAGATACCTTATTTAAATATTAAATTACCAGTGAAATAGATCAACATGATGGAAAACAGGTGTCGATGCTGGCTAATCAACAGTTTTACTGTGAAGTAAATCAGTTTTTTTTTTTTTTTTTTTTATACATTATAATGATCGTACTTACCTAGTTTTGTTGGCTTGTTAGTTGGTTGGATTTTTGTTTTTTTTTATATCCAGTGGCGGAAACTGGTTTATATTGCGGATGGGTTCCAAGATTAATGTTTAACAATTGTATATGCTGCCACACAAACTAAAACTGTGGTCTCAGCCCGTTTTATTATTATACTGGCTCAGATTAAACCAGTACAGTAAGAAATATGACAGATAGAGTTTTGCTGTTAATGAATACCGGTAAATAAATATAAATATATATGGTCAATTTCATAGACTTTTTTATATTATCATAATAATGAAATAGTCTAAATTGCTTTTTCTCTTACATTTTTCAGCTACGAGAAATTCTTAGCATCTCGAAAAGGCAATCTGGATCCAACACCAGGAATCTCCTCTGGAGGTGTGGGCATCAGATCAACACTGGCCTGAGATGAGCCTGTAGCCGGGTAGAAAGAGGATGATGGAGTCTTTTCCCACTGAAGATCCAGGTCTCTTCACATAAATTTTTGATGGGAGATCTCATTTCTCAACAAATGGATTTCCGCACTGAGATTCCATGGTTTGAGTCGGAACTGAAGAGTAGATATTTTTCGGTTTCTTAAATGCCAAGACTAAGGTCAGGAAAGTTCACATACTGTTACACAGAGACAGTCATGGGATACCGGGACTTCTATCTCAGCACATTACATGGAAGCCTGAGCTAGATTTGAACATAAAATCCAGATATGAAACTGCATGCTCTACCGGCTGAGCCCTGTCTGCAGGTCTGTGCTTATTGCGACTTGTATCTTCATTCTTTGCCGCAGACTATATTGCATTTTCTCCATCTTCTCTCACAAGCCACAAAACAATTTGTTTAATATTAATACTTCCACAAATCAAAATTCTCACATAATAACTTTAATGGATCAACCATGGCCACCCTGTGTATGCCTGACACTATTGCATCTTCCATTTTATTGAAAGTTTCTAACTAAGCCCCTGTGTTATGGACAGGGGTTTTCCTTGCTTATCCATACTTCCTGATTCAATTTGTCACAAGTGAATTGCTCTGATCTGTGTTGACACGTGTAAAACGTTTTTACCAACAGTGCTTTATTTTTTTTTGTTTCGTTTTTTTTAAATAATGCTGTGATATTGTAACCAATCGCAAGGTCACAGAAGCTACAGCTCGTTTTAAGGCTTCTTTTTTTGCACATCTTCAGAGGAGTTGTAAGCTTACAGGGATGTACTCAAGACCCCCTGTTGTTAAAACTGTGCTTTATGTAAAAATGGATTGCCTCAGCTACATTACAGCATGTGGAGATGTCTTAACCAATTTTACTAAAACGCCACATGTTTAGAAATTGGTATATTTTATTCACATTGTGCATTGTGTTGATTTGGTGAAAAGAAACCTAACCATAAATAAATTTGTTAACATGATGTGCCAAAATATAGGCCTGGAAGTTTTTACAGCGTATGTGATTGGAAAAAAGTGCAATAATGATTGAAGGAAAAAATGCTAGGTGGGTAGCTTTTTTGGGTCAGTAAAACTTGTCATAACAGTTCAGTTGAATACTTGAATGTGTCAGAATTATCGTTAAGCTCTGAACCATCAGGTGTAAAGACCTGGAGATTGCTTTTAAATTTTGCTCTGTTTCTACTCAGTTTAATTCATGACATGAGAATGCAAGGGTACTCAACAGATTCAATCCAAATGCAATTATCCTTTTTTTATTTTAATTTTTTTTTATTTGACAGATAAAGTTGAAAATTTCTCATTTCAAAGCAAATTTGTCTTTTATAAATCATAGTCAGACCCAGCAATGATACATATTTTTACCCCTTTTTTGGTTCAATCATCTCAAATGATGACAAAACTGTACATAATTGGACATAATTTTCAATAGTTTCATGAAAGTTTTATAATGAAAAAGAAAACAAAATAAACAAAACAAAACAAAAAACAAGGAAGCCAGATTTATTGAATCAATCATCGAGACCCACTTGTGCTTTTTCTTAGTTATATGTGATGTTTAAAGTTCTTGGCAAAGAGTGCTGCCATTATTATTGTATCAGGACAGAGGTCAGAGGGATACTACCAGAGATATACACAGTGTTAAGTGGATTTTATGCTCTTACAAAATGACCAGGTTGTTTAAAACTGAATTTTGGTTATTGTCAGCCTTTATCAAGATTTTTCCTTTTTGTCCCCTCCTGTTTTTTTATATAACATGTATTATATATCTTAGTTGTAAAGCTTATATTGTATTGAGCTGATTCTGATTTTTTCCTCAAGTTTTTAACTTAAAAGCCGTATATTTTGATTTGATGGAAAACAGGAACATAAGGAAGCAATGACAAAGGTTGAAAAAAAATGACATTATGAATCTTCTGATGTTGTTTCCTGAGAATCCATATTTTTCAGACTATGTTTTTTCACATTGTGCATGCTTTTGTATTTAGATATTGTAGTAATATTTTCAGTTTCCCCACTTTTTTCAGCTTTTTTTTTTAATAATCATATTATGGCAGCAATTTATCCATAATTTATTTCATGACCGCACTGGATTAAATTCAAAGTTAGATTTTATCATGAATTATGTTGTAGTGTATTCTGATTCTGTAATCATCACCATGGGAATCACAAATGAGAGTGAGTTGTCTTATGGCAAGGTTTTGTGTTTCCCTTGGTAAATGTTTCATTGTTCATATCAAAGCTTATGACCACAGAAGATTGTATAGTAATCTGGAACATGCATATCCGCACTGTGTTGTGACTATGGCATAATTGAGAGTTATGTCAAACCACAAGACAGCCATACATGTATGTCTTTGTGAAGGTGAAAATTAGAACTATATAATTATACTATTAGATTGTATATGGGACTATAGGTTTTTCCTTTATCTTATTAGAAATTTGTGTCGGATAGAAGACAGAAATATGGAAATAAAACAGTTTTTATTGAATATCTCGAAAGTAGTAAAAATTATTTGTGCTAAAAATGTAGCCAAGGGGCTATATTATATCTGTTACTGAAACATCTAGAAAAGAGTTACATTTTACTTTCATTATTTTCATTAAGTACATGAAATTGCTAATACATAGCTGTCTCTTTGATTTTTTCCTCTATTTTAGTACATATACATGCCTCTTAGATTTCTAGCTAACTCAGATTTGGCGCTTAGACTAGCTAAAAATTCACAATCATGCTAAAGCTGAGCAGCCATCAATGCTTTAAAATACTCATAATTTTCGTTGGATGAGACTCAAGGAATAAAAAAAAAATTTTGAGTTTTCATTAAATGTGAGAAATATTTTTTTTTGTATAGAAAAAATTGCATGTTTACCATCATCCACACAACATGTTCTGTATTATGTATTTTTGTATTTGCTGTGAAAGTAAAAGTAGAGCTTTTTTGTGTTGGTATTTACTGTAAAATTATATGTAGCGCTTTTTTTTGTATTTGCTGTAAAGTAAAAGTAAAGCCTTTTTTGTGTGTGTATTTACTATAAAAGTGAAAGTAGCGCTTTTTTGTTTTACCTGGTGTAAAACTAAAGTTCGCACCTGTCTTTTTGTATTTGCTGTAAAAGTGAAAGTAGTGCCTTTTTTGTATTTGCTGTAAAAGTGAAAGTATCGCCTTTTTTGTATTTGCTGTAAAAGTAAAAGTAGTGCCTTTTTTGTATTTGACGTAAAAGTGAAGGTAGCGCCTTTTTTGTATTTGCTGTAAAAGTAAAAGTAGTGCCTTTTTTTGTATTTGCCTTAAAAGTGAAGGTAGCGCCTTTTTTGTATTTGCCGTAAAAGTGAAAGTAGCACCTTTTTTGTATTTGCCGTAAAAGTGAAAGTAGCGCTTTTTTGTTTTACCTGGTGTAAAACTAAAGTTCGCACCTGTCTTTTTGTATTTGCTGTAAAAGTATCGCCTTTTTAGTATTTGCCGTAAAAGTAAGAGTATCGCCTTTTTTGTATTTGCCATAAAAGTAAGAGTATCGTCTTTTTTGTATTTCTGTAAAAGTAAAAGTATCGCCTTTTTTGTATTTGCTGTAAAAGTAAAAGTATCGCCTTTTTGTATTTGCTGTAAAACTAAAAGTATCGCCTTTTTGTATTTGCTGTAAAACTAAAAGTAGCGCCTTTTTGTATTTGCTGTAAAAAATGAAATAATGCTTGTTGTTGTTGTTTTTTTTCATTGTTAAAATAAAAGTAGCGCCGTTTGTTTCTTTTCTGGCTGTAAAAGTAGAAGTAGTGCAATTTTTTTTTTTAAGTAGGGATTTTTTTGTGTGTTTGCTGTAAAAATAAAAATAGCCCCTTTTTTAATGTTTGATGTAAAACTAAAAGGAGCTCCTTCCCTTTAGTAACTCCTTTTTTGTATTTGCCGTGAAAGTGAAAGTAACGCCTTTTTTGTTGTTTTTGTTGTTGTTGTTGTTTGCTGTAAAAGTAGCGCCTTTTTTTTTGTTTGCTGTAGAGCTAAAAGGAGATGAATATTTTACATGTTTTTCCAGTCATCTCCCAGCACTGCACTGTGGTTTCTTTTATTTTGGGCTTCCTACCACGTGTCTTTCAAACTACATTACTGCAGTAGTTGGACTTCGATTGATGCTTCTGTTTTCTTGACGTCAGTTACGGTACTAGTTAGTATACTTCTGTGATCGAAGCTGTAAGACGGCGCCTTGTATAAAAAAAAAATCATTCCATTCCACTGTTCACTTTTCATTGCCAATTTCACCATCAGAAATGCTCTGTTGTATGTCTGCTTCAGCTTTAATTCCATTAAAATGTCTATGTGATAGCTTTTGATAATAAGATTGGGCAAAACTTTGTTCTTTGGACTTTGATATCACCATTTTAAAGATGTTATTATTTTTCAAAAAGAACGATGTTGGAGCGATTTGAGTGATTCTTAACTACTTTGCAATGCTTGTTTGTTGTTGTTGTTGCTGTTGTTGTTATTCTTATTTGTTTTTCTTTGTTTTGTTTTTTTTGTCTTTACTAATTCAGTCTTAAAATATTTTTTTTTCGAAATTCTAGTATTTCAGTTTACTGTTTTGTAATAATTTTTTGTTCTTTTAATCCAATTTTGCTCATAGAGACTATAGTATGTACTTGAAGTCAAATAAGTTTGTAAATGTTTAATATTGGAATATTTGAACATATTCCAAGACTATTTTTTAATGAAATAATGCAAATCCTAAATTTATGTTAACGCATGATTTTTTACCCTGTTTGTAAATACAATTGCTTGGAAATCTAAGACTGACAGAAACCCAATTGACATCATTTTGTTGTAAACGCTGATCTCTTTCTTATATTGTTTGTTTGTTTTTTGTTTTTGTTTTTATTGCCTGTTGCCTTATTACCAGCGTCATTTTTGTTGTAATTGTATGATGATAATTACCTGAAGTTCATCTGGATAAGACCTCCACACAAATTCCACTGGAATTATTTCTACTCTTATGTGAAATGATTATATTCTTTAAATCAAAGAAAAAAACAATCAAAGAACACGTATGATGTTTGGTAATTTTTCTTTTTTTTTTTAACTGTGGTCTTTTTTTTATGTTTAGTTTTTTGTTTTTTTTTACCTTTATATTTTACTTTTAGATTTAACGGGGGCAGGGGGGGGGGGTATTTTTCTTGTTTATATATGTAAACTGTTTCACTTGCTGCTTAGAACAGGACTGATAATTGATTTGGTTATTTCTTTTTTTTTTCCAATGAGGTTTAGTACTTGTTTGATGTTGGAAGTATGTGTTGCTGTACAGTTTTATATCTTAATGGATTCCATGCTTATGCCCAAAAATACCTCACAGGTTTATATGCAGGCTTTTCTTGTTTTTTATATGTATTTGAGTATTTCAATATTGTTTACCTTATATATCCTTTTTAAAGATGGAACGATGGCAGAACAAATATCCCTGCCCTGTAAGTATTAAATTATTCAAACGTCATATATAAAAAATGTGCTTACTTTTTCATTTATTAAAAGACTTTTTCTCACAAAATATAAGATGTCTTTTGAATGTGACAAATTGGAACTTTAACTTGTGTAAAGTATGAAGAGGTGGTGAAAGAGTGAAAATAGAGACCAGTTGATTTTTCTATTAGCCAATTGATAGTTTCTTTAGTGTTTTGTTTGTATTTTGTTGTTTTTGTTGTTGCTGTTGCTGTTTTTTCCGGTTTTTTTTCTTTCAAATTCATTTAGATTCGCAAAGTATAAGTCTAAGGAATTTTTGAGCTGCAGTATCCTATATTCTGTTGCAGTCAGTAGCCAGTGTGACTTGAATTTTGAAAAGTGAGAAATTAAGAAAATCTTGCACGCTCACATGCATCCCTAACATAAAGCAACACAAAATACAATTACATGTACAGTTAGTTTTACAAGGTTTTAGAAACGATAGAAAAGCCTCTAAACAGAGAAGTTTCGTTACTAAAAGCAGATAGGAAAGAAGCAGAGACAGAGGAAGTGGGATTGGAGAGCAGACAGAGAGACAGAGGGACGAACAAATTTATCGTATCCTATGCAAAAAGCATTGACTTTCGTCCTTCGACAACTTAGTGATATCTTTATAATTCTCAGAGATAAATAATTACCTTTACTATAAGCCAACAAATTACAGTGATGCGTAACAAGTATAATTATATCTATATAATAGAGTGTAATGCTTTTCGAGTCAAGTTCGACTTTTGTCACAAAAGGGTGGGTCCACGACAGTCAAGGCCTCAAACTGACACACGAGAGCCTAAATGTGGCAGTGTAGGCATTCGATAAAAAATTTGGATACTACCACTGTCGACTTTTGTGTTTAGCGCCAGTCAAGCCAAATGGATGAGAGAATGAGAACCATTCAAGTTTGAATCTGGGTGAAGCTCTTCCGAAGGCTGAAAACAGAAGGATGGAGATAATTGGTTGTCCGATCATCTTTTGTGTCCCAACAGCCATTTCGACTAATATAAGTGAAGTGAATTTGTTGTTGTTGTTGTTGTTGTTGTTGTTGTTGTTGTTGTTATTGATGTAGTTGTTTTTGATTTTGATGTAGTTGTTGATTTTGTATTCCTTTTATTGTGCCTCTCTTAGCCCTCTTTTCCCCATGAAGTAAGGGTCCCATACTGTCAATGTATTGCCGCGGTGTTCATAACTAGACAGGCACGATGATGATGTGGAATACAGCAATTTTGCAGATGATGACGATAATGACTGAAATAATGGTGTCTGATTGGAGGAGAAATAAATGATCAACCCGAGGTCCCTTTAATTCTCTATCAAAAATTTCCGTGTACTAAGTTGGAGACTTTATTTAACGAATGTTACGGTTTTGTACATTTACACGATTCTTTCTTTAATCACCCTCTCTCTGTTTCTCTCTATCTCTCTCTATCTCTATCTCTCTCTACACCACCCGCTCTCTCCATCCCTCTCCCTATCTTTTATATCTCTCTTTCTCCATCCCCTTTCTCCTCTCACATTGCTCTTTCTCTCACTCCCTCCCTCTTTGTCTTTGTCTGACCCCCTCCCTCATACACACTGCTATATTTGTCTATCAATATGTAAAATTTTACCTGCCTATTTTACCTAAACGTATTTTCAATATTTCTGCGAAATATGTCCTCTCAATATAATTGTTTTTTAACTAGATAAAAATGTATAGATGGGTAGATACGTTCAGCGAGGGTGAGAAACAGAGAAACACACAAAAAGTAAGAGAGAGAGAGAGAGAGAGAGAGAGAGAGAGAGAGAGAGAGAAGAGAG
>RQTK01000598.1:230113-244305 GCA_003991915.1 Elysia chlorotica | reverse complement strand
TCTATTTTTCTTTCCTCTCCCCCACCTCTCTTCCCCCCCTCTCTCTCTCTCACACACACACACATACCCTCTATTTCTCACAGACCCACCGACGTATTGTGGGACCGAGCACCGACAATCTGTCAATGTGATTATGATTAAGTTTCGCAGTACATCTCCCCTAAACCCCTCGCCCTGTACACAGATAAAGAGACTGTAGACAAAGCGAGCAGTGCCAGACCGGCCAGGTTGATTCTACTCACTCTCACAGCGTTTCAACTTTCCCAGCCTGGCCAGCCGTTAGTCGTTAACTGTAGCGGGCCAGGGGAACAGGTGCCTGGGCTTGGAGGGGCACTGAAGTCACGGGGTGCGGGTCGTGTTTACTCTACTAAAGGCTCTAGTGATTAGACACAAGCTCAGAGATGGGCTTGGGGGAGGAACCGTGAAATGTCAGGCGAGGAAAAAGGGGTGGGCGTAGGGAGAAGAGAAAGAAGAGGTTAAACCGCTTACCTTCTAATTAATTAGAGAATCTTTGAGCTTATTGATGAGGAGTGCCATCTGTGGATACAATGGTAAATGAAACAGTGCGTTGATATCTACATACGAGATACCAAGAGAAAGGTAGGATAAAGAGATAAGAGAGAGAGAGAGAGAGAGAGAGAGAGAGAGAAACCCAAAAATGCAGACATACAGAGAGGCAGACAGACCAATGGAAATGTGTGTATAATGCTATGCTAAAGAGAGATATATTGTGTTTTTACCGAATTATGACGTGATTGACAGTTATAAAGTCCAATAGCGAACATACATATGATAGACAGGTCAACAAACAGTGTTTTCACTAGGCGAGCCCCCTCCCTCCCCCCCCCCCCCTTTTCTCACCAGAACGAGCCCCCTTTTAAAAAATTAGGAAAACTATGCACCCTTGGACAATCATAAGAGAGTGAGGAGCCCCTCACCTAAGCTGGACCCAGGGCCCCCAGTAACCTTAATCCGGCACTGGACAGACTCAAAGAGGTGTCTGTAACTACAGAAGGTCATACATGGAAACCTATTGGGATCACACAGAAATATGGCAAGGCATTCTCATTTAAAAAAAACCATGACATCGGTGAATCTGTGAAAGTGTGTGTGTGGGGGGGGGGGGGTACAGTCTGGCCTAACAATTAAAAAAAATACCCTCAATCATGTGTTTGTTCAATGAAAAAAAAACTGCTGGGAAGGTGTGTGTCAAAAACCTTAAAAGTTGGTAAAACGAACGTCAAGCGCTAACTGCATGGGAATAAAAACAACTTTTTTTTTGTGACACGGGTGCATTAGGACGATATAAAAAACGGGTTTTCCCAACGAATTTAGAAGCACGTACATTTTTTTTAAAGGGGGGTTGATTTTTTTGCGTAGCTTCCAAGGCCAACACTACATAGGCTGTATTGTGGACACGTCTTAAGCATAACGTCTGACAATTTTACGCTCTGCCACACAGAAACAATGCGGCTATACCAAGACTCGTGCCGCAACCAGTCACACTATACTGGCACCGACCCTATCAGTAGGAAACGAAATTGGGAAACTGGTAGAATGTGTTGGTTTTCGAAACATTTAGTTGCGCTGAGTTGGTTGAGAAAATTGACTATGAAACACATACATGTCTTGTGCAAAGCCCCCACGCCATAATTTATTTTGTTTTTTCTTAATTTGAAATTGAAATATCGAATTGATGACTATTTGAAAATTACACTGTTGTTCACCTATTAAATTGAGAAAGAAGGATTTAACATAACTTATCTGAGTTCCAAACTTCAGTTAATGTGATTTAAGAGTGCACCGTAGATTGGAAAACTGAAGGTCTGAAGAGAAGTCAGGTTTTCGGGTACTCAGGAAGAGATGAGGCTGCACGGTGGATACTGATTGTTTGGTTGGTTTGACTGTTTGGTTGGTTTAACGCGTAACGTCAGCACTATAGAGACAATATTTGTGGACGGGCCCAAAGACTGACGTCTGACAATTTTAATAATTTGCTGCTACGCACGAGACAGGGCAGCTATACCTGTACTCCTGTCTCAACCGATCACTTTATACTGACACTCACCCAACCAG
This sequence comes from Elysia chlorotica, assembly GCA_003991915.1. Lineage (NCBI taxonomy): Eukaryota > Metazoa > Mollusca > Gastropoda > Plakobranchidae > Elysia > Elysia chlorotica. Next base: position 242,229 of record RQTK01000598.1, on the reverse strand, counting down.
TAACAGGGGACGAAATCGTAGAGTTCGAAGTGCGGACCTTCCAATCTGGAGACCAACGCTTTACCACTTGAGCCAGTTCGCCAACAGGTGAGAGGGAACGCGAAGTTTAGATACACAGGTCTGAATTCATTTATTTTGTTCCTACGTGTTTTTGCTTTCCATTGTTTCCCTTTGTACTTGTTTAATCCGACATTTTGTGAGGACTTTTATGTACTGATGAAGGCACACACACACACACAAAAATTGAATAAGTTTTGAAATTTTTTTTCTTTTCAATTTCGTAAAAGATCACATGAAGGATCCTCATAATCATGGGGTTCCCTGACGGTTTGTGTTGGTGACCATGTCCCTCTCCATCTCTCTGTCCTTGCATTTCACAACCAGGTCGATCCCTTTACTTCCATAGACCCATCCTTAGGAACCTACAAAACATTAGATCATGTGAGATTACATGTATATCTCGAACCCGGACCATATAATATTATTACTTAGCAACGACTGGTGGGTTGCAGATGATAAAAAATGACCAGGAGTGGAGACAATCTGAAGCATAAAGTTAATGGGTGGCTTAAAACAGACTGGGACTCTGACTCTTACACATATTATTATATCATGCCTTGAATAGAAATAATGTAAAAATAAACCCCCACCAGATACACATCTTTCAATAATAAGAAAAGATAACATAAGATAAGATAAGCCTTTACCATCCCTTAGGGAAGTTTTCCTTGCTCGTACATAATTATACATTTGATTCAATATCACAACATCAATACATATGTGAGCGAGAAAAATAATACAAAGAAAATATTAAATACACGTGTATACTAAACTCTGTCAAACGTACATAATTATTATTTATTAAAGTTAAAAAAAAACTGTATAAGTATGATAACGTTTATTTTTTTTATTAAAAATATATTTTCACTACTCATATCACACTACATAGGAACAAAAAAAAACCCAACTGAAAACAGGACGACATAGTCTGCACCGGTAAAAAGCCCCTACATGAAACAACACAAATGAAAGCAAAGTGTTACACCAGAAAGCTGATACGCCAGGGTCGACCAGGACAAACCGCTAGTAATCCCAGCCGTCATAGCATCCCTCTCAGGAGTTTACAGTCCTCTCTACTAATCTAGTCATTGCACGCCTATTATCAGCGCAAAGTTGAGATACGGTGACAGCATGTGCGCACCACATTTCATATCTAGCGCGTCGATGGAACTCATTCTGAACAAGGATTTATAAATTATTATCTTACCTTGAGGACGTTTCCTCTCTCTGCCTTGCCATAAATTACCTTAATAGCGTCATTAGCGGAAAAGGGTTTGTGGATTTGTAAATAACGTTTTCACATACTTGCTAACGCCCCCCCCTCCCTTTCTTTCCCCTTTTTGCTCCCACTTCCCCGTTGTTCCTCCTTACAGTAGTAGTGACACCCCCCTTTTTGTCACGCACCAAGCCCCCTCTCTCGCTATCTCTCTTTCTTTCTCTCTCTCTCTCTCTCTCTCTCTCTCTCTCTCTCTCTCTCTCTCTCTCTCTCTCTCTCTCTCTCTCTCTCTCTCTCTCTCACTCTCTCAATCTCTCTCACTCTTTCAATCTCTCTCCTTCTATCTCCCGCTTTCTCTCTCAATCTCTTGCCTCCTCTCTCAACGCCCCCTCCTCTCTCTCTTTCTGTCTCTCCGAGGTATACTCATTCTTTTTTTGGCACGGGAGATAATCCTTGTAAAAGCCCCCGGATAACCGCGGCGTGAAGTTCGCGCCTGCTCGAGCCCTGCTGCTACAAAGAACGGTGAGCGGAGATCGTTCGCAGATGCTGGGCAGACGTCAATCAGCTGGCTGGGAGCAGGAGGAGGCGTGAAGGGGGAGACCCTTCTACCACTTGCGTTTAAGCCCCCGCTAAAATAAATCTGTTTGTGCTTAAGGACGATTACACATGAATAAATATTATTGATGTTCGTTGAAAGAGCAATTATTGTGCGATTTTTCTCTTGTCTCGCTTCGTTTTGTCTCTCCTCTCTGCTCATTTGTGTGCTTCCTGAATAGGCGCTGCAAAAGCTGTATAGAGTTGCACAACACTTCTTCAAGTGGTCTCTTCACATTTCGGGACGTTAAACATTAATATTTTCAACAGCGTTGAACTTTGCAGGGAGAATGACCATACACATGGCTTGCAACGTTACTGCCTCGGTACGGTGATATTACCTAGAAAAGCTTGTTTGGATTAGTTAGAGGAACATGAAATTGGATGTTTTACTCGCATCATTTAACTTTGATTAGACAAGACGCTCCATTTCTCGCACGAACTTTAAAGACTTTTCAAATGGTTGTTTTTTGCTTGTTTGTTGTTGTGTTTTTTTCGGTGAGGTTTTAAAAGATGGTTTCTTTAACCAATGGCCTGACTGCCAAGTCAGCATAAACAAACTCCTAAATCTCAAACCAAAATCCTCATATTATTTAAAGTGGAAAAATACATAACATATATATGTTGTATGATTTCTGTTTGCAATTGCTCTGAAATACGTCCATGTGTGTGTGCATAGGGCCTACATTTTGCTCTCAATCCGTTACAAAGGTAATTATAACAATTTTCATAATATGAAAATCACAAAAATGTTTTCTCATCACCTTTGAAAAAAAAAACCTTTGTTTTGCAATAAACTCGAACTTACAATCACCATTTTTCAATTCTTTATATATTGTACGGAAGCAAAGTTGGGATGTGTCAATTAAATTGAGGAACTTTAGTTTCCAATGCGCCATCTTTACAATTAAATTTTGTCAGGCTGCCCTCTGAGCAGTAAAACTAATGAATCTGCACTGAGGAAATATCATTAACAGATTTTACAGACATACAATTTGAATACTTTTCACAATCAATTCTAGAAAAATCAGAGGTTATAACTTTTTATCCTGTGATAAATAATTATTACCACACAAATTTAGATCTATGCACGTATCTGACTCCGGTTCAACAAGCGAGTTCACTCGGGATAAAATAATATTGAATGGTTTCTAAAAGTGCGCAAATATTTAAGCGCACAATACACCGTGTCGTCAGAATGCCTGCAAAGTAACAACAAAATTAAGTTTACTTTTAGAAACAAAAAGGCCTGTAAATTAATATTACTAACAATGTATGGATCACTTTTCTTATTCAGGTGTCATAACTAATATAAGATGTTCTAACTAGCAAACAAACCCAACAACGAGAAAACAAAAACAAAAATTTACAATGACGTCCTTTAGGCGCATTTTAAAGAATAAAAAAGTTTGTGTACCGGTTAGTTTGGTTGGTTGGTTGGGTTGGTTTAACGTCCAACAGCAGCACTATATAGGATATATTTACGACGGGCCCCAAGACGGACGTCTGACAATTTTATGTGCTGCCACACTACAAATTCATCAGTAATTCGTTCAGCTTTGTCAATCCCACAATCCCCACGAACTTTGAGGGTTCCCATTTAGTCTTTCAAAAAGTTATGGTGCCAGATAACTCAAACAGTTACAGGTCTTGACAATTAGCGAGCACTAGGGCTGCGGTTCGAATCCCGGCCTGTAGTCCCTTTTCTCTCATATAATCGGTTAGAGACCCTTGTATCCTCACTCTAGACACTGAGCTCTATTGTTCCATAGCATTATTGAATCTGTGGGTATCTTCATTTTATGCTTTGCCATTGTGAATGTTGTGCAGGGTTATTTAGGTCATTGTCCCCAGATCGGTGTCAAGCTTCCGATTTAGTTTGATTAGGGTTACGTTGCTTAAGTCATTCTTAAACTTACCAGGGACTTTAGTGTAATGATTGACATTGCTTAGCACCAGGATCTGATGGGTCTGCGGTTTAAGAACTTTGCACAATTTGAGTGGGTTTGGTTAGTATCACGCACTTTCAGCCTCACCCACTTATTGGACCTAGAGTATATTATGAGCAATTCTGGGTGAGTTCAGGCGCTGCTGAATCCTCCTGAGAAAACCGCTCGAGTCTCAGACGTTCGAAGTGATCTTCAAGAATCAAGAATCGTCGTTAAACTTTTAAAGTTTTCATTGTGTAAGTAATCTGGACTTCAAGACTTTAGAGATGCCTAAGAACAACCATAGTTTCTACCAGAAAGCCTTTGAGCCTGGACATCCTTGCCTGAGTGAGCAGACTGCTGTCATTAGCATTGCTGTCGTCTAGACTGGTATCGTCGGCAGCGTTGTCATTGTTAAGGCTGCCATTGCTGTCATCGTCGTCATTATTGCCATTGCTGTTGTGGGTGTTTGCAGACCCGCTTTGTCAACACGAGATCTGTGAACCTGTGTCGGAAGAGGAAATGTTTGGGTGTGTGGTTTTAAACCTGCACCGTGGGAGAAAGGGGTAGTCGTCGCTGTCGCCTGTCCTTATCATCAGAATAACGGTCTGAGCCTTGAGCTACATCGACACTTTCAGAGTGGCATTACGTACCCGAGCTAGGGAGCCGTGAAACCACCAGACGTAACCTTGTATTTTATGTAAACTGTCATACAACTGTAAGAGTTTTGTATTGATAAACTAGAGGTTTATTATTTATTGACAATAAGACTTGCGCGATGATTCAGAGAATATGATAAAAACATTAATACATTAATGACTATTTGCGGATGAAATTAACGCTGCTGTTTAAACTATATTTAAGTTTTTTTTTTTTAATTCTTTAGCCCTAACATACGCTTATAAATTTTGTGGTTCTTTATGTTTTAAGTCGACTATCTGTCAATGAATCTATCATGAAGATAACAAAGAGTTAATCATCATTGAACAAAATTATTGTGTATTACCTAATAAGTGTTTTATTCATAGTATTTTAAACTAAAACCTTGACGTTGAGTTTATTGCTTTCTGCTTAGTTGAAAGTCCACTTTATATGTTCAACATTGAGATTTACTGTTTTTTAAGAACTCTCCTATGACAATTCAATGCTTGACAATGGGTTGAAACAATCGATTTGAATGTGATACATTGAGTTTTGTTTCAATCAATTAATATGTATTGTATCTCACTTTTCAAGGCGAAATTCGACACGGTCACTGAGTAGGGGCTAAAGTGCAGCTAACCACTCCGCTTATTTTTAGCCCCAAGTATTTAAAACTCAAGAGTATTAGTTTTCTAGCTTCTTAATAGTTACATTAGTGTGCTTGTTATTGCCATTGGTGCAAGAGATTAGATAGTTATGCACATAATAAGAAAAAAGACTAAAGTGCACATGGCAGTAGAATAGCAAGTTACAGTATTGTTTATGGCCGATATTGTATTAAGCTAAAAAAATTTGCACTTTTAGGAAAAAATCCGAAGGATTTAGAAAAGTGCAACATTGGATTTGTGAAGCTTTTAGATGCAGTGTAACAATGGAGGCACTACAATAAGAGTTATTGGCTTTAATGTTAGAACAATGGCAGTTAGAGTTGATTGATGCAAAGCAGTGCGCCTTTAGTGTTAGCAACGGGTTTATTTTGACTTTTATAGATGGATTTTACGCGCTTGGATATCTTTGAAATAACAGCGCTTTAGAAATCAATTTCTAGCATTAAAAACAATGGGTTCATAGAAGTAAAAACAATGGTCCGCCATAAGCTTTGGGTATTGTGAAACACGAATAATGAAAGCGTTGATTTAAGAATAAGGCCCATAAAGTGGTTACGCAGCCTTATTAACTTGATTCCTATTGATGGTGCAGACATTTTTTATATTGTTTGGCCTGCTGTTTGGCAATATGCCAAGAAAGTCGGTATTTTCTTTTTTTTTTAATGTCAGATACATGACTATAAGTTAACTTTCAACAACAATAATTATGGTTGAACCATGTGTTGAAGAACGTATACAAAAATTAAAAGAAGTGCACCAGCGATGTTTTGCCAGTTATATGAAAAGGTTTTAGTTTTGTAGACTGTGATAAAGCTTCCACTTCACGCAAGTCTACAGTGAAACTGCCTTTTAGAAGGAAAGGAAACCGGGAAAAAATGAGCGCATTTACTTTAGGAAAAACTGAAAGACGTAAATGCGAATCAAAAGCTTGTAATAATCAGCAGGATTTGTTAAGTTGAAGAAACCCATACAGACAGCAACATTCTATCTAGCGTTTCTATTCTCAGATATCCTACCCGTGAAAGAAGCTTTGAGAGCAGCGTGTATGTAGGAGAAAGTGATAGCCTGCGAATGTGGTCGTGCCTGAATCTGATACCTCCCCGGGTTTTCTTCGTCTTCTTAAAGACTGTGTTAGCGATGCTGAAAGTTCAAGCGCCAGTAGAAAACAAACATTATTCCTTGTCATTCAGGCGCGAGGAGAGGAAACAAAAAGGCCTGTCAAAATAATGCATAGCGAGCTGGGGAGGGTTAATTCCCTTGGTGCCGTCACCTGCAAGGGGCCCGCCATTTTCTGGCACAGGTGACGTAAACAAATCTGGCCGCTGATTGGCCGAGCTGGCAGGGGAGAGTAGCGAGTCTACACCAAACGACCCGGCGGCTAATGACAAAAACTCTGCAGCTAACGGCCTCTCTCAATTTGCAGTTCCAGGGAAAACATCTTGGCCGTTTCATACACAGAGTGAGCGCTGCTTGACACAACACTCTGGGAATGTCAGAGTAGGTTCTATGTACAGTTCTGTTTGTCTTTCGATGCTCAGCTCCCTTCCCTTTCAACTCATCTTTAGACGCTGATTTCCGACCGTTTTGTACTCGGGGCCGAAGTTTCCATCGCCAGGGAAGCCGCTAACAGCCCAATTACGGACTTCTTAGGCTGTTTCTATTGTTTGTATAGCTTGAGAATATAACTGAGTGAATCAGAGAGAGAGAGAGAGAGAGAGAGAGAGAGAGAGAGATAGAGAGAGAGATGGAGGGAGGGAAGGAGATGAGACAGGGAGAGACAGAGACAAAAGAGATAGAGAGAGAGATGGAGGGAGGGAAGGAGATGAGAGAGGGAGAGACAGAGACAAAAGAGATAGAGAGAGAGTGGGGGTGAGAATTGTAAGCTTTCTTAGCTGTACCTATCCAGTAATTCTGTTCCCATGAACGCCGCCTTTAAGTGGGGGGATAAGGTAACTGTTGATCAGGTCAATCCTCTTAAATCTCCGAGAGAAAATTAGTACAGACTTACACCAAGCTGGTGCTACCGATGTTTTTACTTATATCTAAGATAATAACGACTTTGCTCCTTTTCTAGGTTTTGTATTAGTACTGTTGCAGAGCAAACCACCCAATTACGACACGGTTATATCACAAGGCTTTAATTTAGGTGTATTGTAATTACGGAGTCATTTTGAATGTAAACAAGCGCTGCGGTTCTAAGTGATGTGAACATCTCTCTGTCTCTGCGGCAGAAAACTCTGAAAAAGGCACAATTAGGAGGTGAAAGTATGTTTTCACTAAACGTTCAGGACCTTTGAGGGCAGGAAGTACGGGGTTATCTATACAGGACTTTAAGCGAAGGTTCCTGCCAGAGTAAGAAGCTGTATTCAGTGACACCGCTATCTGCATACATTTCCTGGGCTCACGGCCTCAGATAAGTGGGCGTGTGAGATACAAGGGGAGAACAGAGTATCGCTATTTCGCCATCTGAAACATAATTGTCCCAACATTATCTTCTTTGAGTGGTTTTCTGGGATTCAAGTCTCACAGAAATCTGGCCGTCCGCTGGCCTTAAGATGTTGAGCTTTCAAGATAGTGAAACATAATTTTAAGGAAATAATAAATTGAGATCAAAAGAAACTTGTTTTTATAGTGGATGCGATGTGTTGGGACTTTAACAATACTAATAATTTTGCTAACAATAATATTGTAGATGAGAGGAAACTACAGTATTAAGAACTTGAATAATCTAGGTGTTTGTCTGAAAGAACTGAGGAAAGACGCCATGGGCTCGTCTTTGAAGCTGGCAGTAATCATGTTTGATCTTATAACTCTTAAACACTTATTAGTACATAGAAAAAGCGTTGTGGATATCAAACGGGACAATACTGATAAACTAAAGTAGAAATCATGATTGTGTATATCGCTCATTGTAGATATTGCTGAAAACAGAGATAAAGGTGTGAATAAATATGGTCAGCTCTTTACAGTGTTGTTGTTGTTGACACCTTTTAGCCCTTTCCTTCTTAACCAAAACATGTTCAATAGGATTTGCATTGGTTGCTTAACGTCCAACGTCAGCACGAGGTAGGCTGTATTGTGTACAGGCCCCAAGACTAACGTCTGACAACTTTACATGCTGCCAAACAGTGACAGTGCGGGGAGACCTGGACCCCTACCCGAATTGATCAATGTATTTCATGCTGACTTACTCAAGCCAATAATAATTATAGGAGTCAGATAGGCTGTATAGTACGGCCACATAGCCATGAAAATAAAACAGATGGATAATTTTGGGCTCAATAGCAGCACGTAGATTCCAGTATCTGGTACATGTGAAAATAAAATGGGCGGTTATAATTATATCAATGCAATGCAGTACACGGCATAGGTTTTTATATGATAGTTCACATCATAAATGTGTATTATTATCTACTCGTGTAGATGTTCAAATAACCGAACGAGCTTTTTTTGTTCATGCTAAGCTACGTCAAGACTAGTAAGTTAGTTTTATGTATTAAATTGTCTGCCTTGTCGTATTTCTAAAGGGTAATACATTATCTTTTAAAAAGCTCAGGCATTTTCTGCTGCCTGGAAAAGATACCAAATGCACCGATTATCACTGATTAAGCCGCACACACGATAGACTCGGTAAGTACGGTCGTCAGAACAGCGGAGTTTTACATTTTTCCCATAGGGCTACTTCTTGATAAACTAGAGGCAGTCCGCTTTCTATACCGACACCAGTAATGGCGGCCCGAATCGAAACGTGCCCCAGTCGCCAACTTAACCCTAAGGGCAATCGGGGTTCGCTAGCCCTTCTATTTACTAGTATATTGTAACGGAATAGTACATTTATGGATGGTGCTGTCTGTATATGCTTAATTTCAATCTGAATACATGCTCACCATTGGATAAAATAGTTCAAGTGTTATTCTGCATACTTTATTCAAATTACGTTAAAATAAATTATAAATGAAAGCTATACAAAACTTATAAAATATCACATGTACAAGCAAAACGGGAACTGATAACATACTAACTAAAACATATAAAAGGTTTAAGGATTAAACAAAGACCTTATTTCAGAACGAATACTATTAAATAGAAGTCAGAAACGATAATTATTTATGAATGGATAGAAGGGATGAGATATGACGTAAGCAGGTATCAGTGACAGTATGAAAAGTAATGCTCTAGAAAGAGTAGCTTTTTGTCCAATACTGCGTTTAATATATTTGTAATTTGTTCACATATATGATTATACTGCATGATATTTACAGATGCGTTTTAACGTATTATTTGTTGATGAAAGTTTGTTCATTGCATGACATTAATTCTACAAATTCAAATTTTTTTGGTTAGTTAATTTGTTTGGTTAAGATTTTTTATTGCATGCTATTGTACAGATTAATTTGATGTATATTTGTTCGAATATCTTTATTTAGTGTGTACCATCTGAACCGCTTTGATATCTTTTTATAATTTTTTTAAAATGGAAAGCGCTAAAATGTACTTTATTATTATTATTATTATTATTATTATTATTATTATTATTATTATTATTATTATCATTGTTGTTGTTGATGTTGTTGCTGTTGTTATTGTTATTGTTGTTGTTGTTGTTGTTGCTGTTGTTGTTGTTGTTGTTGTTGTTGTTGTTGTTGTTGTTGTTGTTGTTACCATGTATTTCTTAATTTATTATACACCAGCACGTCCATTGGGGGATTCAATTATTTTAATAAAATTTTAACAGATTTCAATAACAAAGCAAAAATAAAAGCATGATTTTGGGGAATTCATTTATCAAGTCCACGTTGTGAACTAAAAAAGTGAACAACACATCGAACGTCAGGCGCACCGGTTTCAAGTCCTTTTGCCCATCATGGTGATCATTCGAGCATCTTTAAAGCGATACATTCCTCCCATTTCTTTGTGCTTCATTTCCTTAACTGAGACAATACATGCATCACTTCTCTTGAGTCGGCTAGAGGCGTGAAGACAATATGTCATAAATAATTTAAGAAATAGCAGGCAGCTGAGAAGTGAGAACAAGTACTTGCAGCAGAAATAGGCAGTTATCAACAGCATCGTATTATGCATCCTTCTACTGCACGTTTCTAGATTTATTTTAAATGCCTAGCTCCTCCCCTTTTTCCCAAGTCCCCACCTTGTCTTGCTCTCTCTGTCTCTGTCTCTCTCTCTTTTCTCTCTCTTTCTCTCTCTCTCTCTCTTCTCTCTCTCTCTCTCTCTCTCCCTCTCTCTCTCACTCGCTCTCTCTCTCACCTCATCCCCGATGCATCCATCATTTTTACCCCATCTTTCCCATTCAACAGTATTTCCGTATTTCCCGTCCAGCAAGCACGTTTTAAAATGAGCGCATACGCCCAAGAGTACATGTAATTTTTAAATGTTTAAACTCACAATTACAGCATAACCATTAAACACGTTGTCTTAAAATGTATTGGTACATGTATAGGTAAAGCCTTCCTTCTCTCACCTTCCCCGTTGGACTATTCTTTTTTTTTTTTTTTTAAACCGTAATCTACACCCGTAGGTTGCTACACACAATTGCGCGCACCGAATGACACCAGGAAACGAAAAGTTGCGCATGTTTCTGAAAGCCGACGAGAGGGGAATGAAGATTAAATCTCTTGAAGTATACGACGAGAAACAGTTCAATTGCTCGTTTTCTATCTTGTTCTCTATCTCCTCCTATATGCCTCTTTCTTTCTCGCTATCTCTCTCTCTTTCTCTCCCACCCTTTCTCTCTCTGTCTCCCACTCTCTCTCTTTCTATCTCAATCTCTCTTTTTATCTCTCTCACTCTCTCTTACTCTTTCTCTCTCTCTCTTCTCTGTCTCTCTTTCTCTTACTCATCCCGCTCCCACCCTTTTTTCTTTTTTGAGGTTAGTGATCTGTTAACCTGTTTCTTCTATGAATCCCTCAATTCCTATCCTTTTCTCTTTATCAATCTATCTATCCCACCTCTCTGGCTCGTCCACCCACCCCTACACCCCTAATCCCGCACCCCCGTGTTGTCCTCTCGTTTTCTCCAACTCGCTCGCTAAACTCTACAATGATATGGCCAATGTGGTGCTTACATTTGGAAAGAAATATGGAAGCACTCGAATGTAAAGAAAACAAGATAGCAGAAGAGCACGTCATGTATCATATATTACACACTTATGAGGACGATACCCGCTGCGACAAATAAAAAGATATTCCTAACTATCTGCTATTCTACACAAATACTCCCACCCCCCCTCCTCCTTCTCCGCCTCAAAAAAAAAAAAAAGAAGAAATGCACCCCCTCCCCCACCCCATCCACACCTCCAACCCCACTACCTAGGATTATACTATTTTCTGCTCATACACCTCTCCTCCCCAACATCAATTCCATTTACTGCGTCAAACAAGTGTGTGACCTTTTTTTTCCTCTATTTGCAGGTAACTTATCTAAACCAATCAATTTATCCTCAATCATCTATCTATCGCATATATTTATCTATCTATCTATCTATCTATCTATCTATCTATCTATCTATCTATCTATCTATCTATCTATCTATCTATCTATCTATCTATCTATCTATCTATCTATCTATCTATCTATCTATCTATCTATCTATCTATCTATCTATCTATCTCTAAACTGCTATCGTCCCCTTATCTCGTTTTCTCTCTATATATATAAATATGTTCTGGCTTCTCCCTCCCTCTCTCTCTCTCCTCTCTTTCTCCCCCTCTCACTCACCACTAATCTCCCGTGTCAAGCTATGCACGTGCGAGTTATGATGTCAGTATTTTTTCACCCCCACTGTGAGCAGTTTCGAAATGCACTCAGATTCAAACATCATGTATAATAATCTACATCTAATTTGGAATTTATGAAATAAAAACTGTTAGAAAGATAGATAAACCTGGTTCTACGGGATAAACTAAACATTTTGATACCAGCGTAGCTGTTATCACCATTCGAAAAACAAGAAATTTGGATTACTTTCTCCTCTTTAATGGTCTTTGCCTT
>RQTK01000598.1:217613-227613 GCA_003991915.1 Elysia chlorotica | reverse complement strand
AAGTTTCATTATTTCCATAAATCGCCTCCCTTCATCGTGTACACAATAGTCTCTTTAAACATAACGTACAGGATAAATGGGCCTAACATTCACGCCGTTCTAAAGGAAATAATTGTTCCTTTGTTTGTTAGAATAATCTCCTTGACATGTAATAATGCGACGCAACAGCTTCACTATACATTTCATTATTAGCTATGTAATTTGTTTTGTTTTGTTATGCCGCTCTGAGTCTGAAAGGCGGTTTGTTCAACGTGTGATTTTGAATGAATCCTCCTTATCAATGCATTGAAATCTGCATTAAAACGCATTTAAACATGGGCGCAATACTCATTTGGATACAAATCATTTTAGAGCTGAATATCTACAAAACAAATCACAGGATATTTGATAAATACTCCATCCATTTTGCGCACCGTGAGCTATAACTAAGGACTCTTTCGTATATGTTTGATGAGCTTCTAGTATAAATATCAAAACTTCCTTTAACCCATTACCTCAAAAAGCCATGAAAAGAATATCGCTTTTCTCTATATCAAAGATCTTTTGTAAAAGCCCGCGACGTTTTTCAATTTTTGTGTGTGCTTCCGAAATACAGTTTCACATAGCGGTGAATGTTGATTTAATCGTTTCTGTACCGCAAGAAGAAACGCCGCGAATCGACAGTGTTAGAAAACGCCGCCTTTCCAAACACCGGTTTGTGTAGCAACTATTTGGACTCCGTCTCAAGAAAAAAAGAAATAATGGCGGGAACAAAAGAGAGTGTCAATACTCTCAAACTAAAATGGTGTTTTGTTTTCACGCCTTTTATGATGCAAAACATAGCGGCGAAAACGAGCAGGCGTCTAAATACAGGATTTTTTTTTCGGTATTAAAATCTGAAACACGAAAATGTTTCGTTTCGTATTTTTTAATGCAAATAAAGCAACAGAATGATTGACAAGTTTTTTGTAATAATTTTTTTTAATTTCTTCTACAGACTTCCTTGGTGTTGAGTAAAGAGCACTGATGAAAAAAAAGGAAAAGCAAAATGCACAAAAGGTGGACTTGGTTTTCACTGGCTTTGAGAGTTGCAATAGCCAATTTATCTAGCTTGTGTGTATAACAGGAATTCCATTTATTTTCAGTTTTATTCAAAAGAAACAACAGATAGAAATCTAAGTGTGTATAAAAATTAAGATGGTGTTATCCAACAACTTAAACAACACACCCTGTCCCTCTCTGAAGAATACAAAACAATCATTATACTGTTATATTGTGTTATTTTGTAACTGACCATTCCAGTCCAGTTTTGTCTCATTGGTTTTCTATATATCTATCGAGAAATAATTGTTCAGCGTCTTTAAAGAGCGTTTTTTATTATTATTTTGTGTTTCTAAACGAATTACTAGTCTTACCGAACAAAAAGGGGTTTATAAATGTAGTTATTTTCGGTGTGACTTAATTTAGTATTTCTATAAAGTCTTTCATTTGATTCCCAGTGCACTATGCATCAATGCATATCGTAGTGTTTGCTTTATCTTAATGAATAACTGCATTCAATAATCATAATGAAAATTCGCATAGTTTCAGTCCACCAAGTTTTATCAACGTCCTATTTTATACGAAGGCATTTCGTCTAGATACAGACAACACGGCACAAATTAAAAATTAAAACCGCCTTGTCATTGTGTAAACGAAGGTTAAAATTTATCAAACCATTGATGGCATTAAATCATTATGTTGAGAAACATTTCCACCATTGTACTTCAAGAAAAGTCTAGCCGAAAAAAACTCAATATCCTCAAAGCTTAAGACAAACGGTACAATTTGTTATCCCTAGTTTGCTGAGCAGCTGCTCACATCTTAATTAGCCATAATAGTGAATTGTAGTGAACATAATTAGGCGAAACTTTGTTAGAAATTGTCGATATTATTTGAGAGCCTATTTTCTGGTGGTATAAAACATGCGCTCTTAAAGTGGCAAGACAATTCGGTGCCGCTGTTTCTACAAGTCGAGGGTTGTAACCCAACAAAGCGCAATCATTATTCAGTTTCCACTAAAAGCCAATTATTTATAATCAATGTCGAAAAATACCAACAATTTTTAGATCTACTTACGACATTATTAATACGTTTTTAGTGTAGCTTTAGCATGGGCGCTGTGGCCCTGGGGTAGAACATTGGCTTACGACGCAAAGATCCGTGGTTCGAGCCCCTACTGGTTTGGGTCGGTGTCAGTTTAATGTGACTGCATGAGACAGGAGTCACGCTACCCCACTCTGTCTCGTGTGTGACAGCATGTAAAATTGTCAGACGCCAGTCTTGGGGCCCGTCGATTTTAAACAATGAGAATAATTATAGTGCTGATATTGGACGTTAGACCAACTCAACTACTGCTACTGTATGATTGTATAGAAGACTGGCGGGTCTGCAGCTTATCCCACAAATCCCCGCCTTAGATCGATTGACAGGATGCATTACACAGCCCCTGCAGCCGCTCCGCCCAAACAATCTCACCTTTATACTAAGTTCTTATTAGTGATTTATTTCTATTGAACCTTAACAGTTTAAAGGACCCTTTTCATATCTTTATCCTCTTTTAGCGGCGACAGAATCTGAATAGGGTTTTGAAAGATTTTTATTCAACCTTTCTAATATGGGATATTCAAAAGAGTGTTGCAATTATAATGCTTTTCTACACGTTAAATCAATTTTGTGTTTTATTTGCACGACGTACACGTGGAAAACCATGTTTAGTACAGCATAAAATGTGAGGACTAGAAAATGTTTCTAATGCAAATACACGATAATTATGAAATTCAACTTTAAGTCCACTTTACTGCGTTAGATCCTAAGGCACAATATATATGCACACTTTGGGTAAAATACACAACGTCTCGTCTCAACAAATAAGAATAAGAAGGTCTACGACAAGACGTAAGCTACGCCATGTTTGTGCATTCTACCTTTTGCGTCTCCACCCACGAACATTGATACACAAACAACATTTCTGATGCTGGTTTTGTTTTTTGTTTAGTTTTTCATGTTTATTATTTTGTTTTGCGTGTAAAATTCATAAGTATAATTATATCTCGATGTTAATCATTAGCTTTCTAGCTTCTTTTTAAGGGGTGGTGGGGCTAGATAGGATAAAAAATAGAAAATTAAAAGTTATTGTACATAGCGAAAAAAATAATTCAGCGGAGGTAACCAAAATAGCCTAATTTTCATAACATTCTAATACTTGTTTATTTCACGAACTGCATTTTTTTTAACTTGACGATTTTCACTACTAGGGGTTGTTTATATTGGTTTGGTCCAGAAATGTAGTTGTAGTGTGGAATACGTGAAGAATGGCACTTAAGCAAAACATTTTTATTGTATAGTAAAGATAGTGTATTGTATCGGAGGAGATTGTTGATAAAACTACAGTCATTTACCTCTACCTAAAAGTCAGTTTAATGTGACCGGCTGTGACAGGAGTCATGGTATCCCCGCCCTGTCTCGTGTGTGGCAGCACATAAAATTGTCAGACGTCAGTCTTGGGGCCCGTCCACAACATAGCCTATATAGTGCCGATGTTGGACGTTAAACCAACTCAACGAACCTCTACCTAAAAAAACTAGGTTGGGTGGCTAGTTATTTTTTTAATTTTTTTTTATTTTTTTGTTTGTTTTGTTTTTTTTTTTTTTTTTTTTTTTTTTTTTTTTTTTTTTTTTTTTTTTTTTTTTTTTTTTTTTTTTTTTTTTTTTTTTTTTTTTTTTGGGGGGGGGGGGGGGTTGGTTGTTTTTTTTTTATTTTATTAGTTGTTTTTTTTTCGTTTTGCTTTGTTTTCCGGTTCGTTAGTACATTGTTTGGTTTCTTAATTTCAGTGACCAGCAACTAGGATATCTGGAAAACAGGTGCCAACACTAAGGCTTGACAAATTTACGTTATGCCACACATGCAGAGCAAGGGTATAGAAACTTTCTGTCTCTAGCGGTCATTCAACTCGCATCAAAAATGGTCCACATGGGCATTTATTGATAACATAAATAAATATATAATTCTATAAACGCTTGGCTCATTTTTTTCTTTTTCTTTTTCTTTAAAAAAAATTGAAAAACAGTGTTTACATTGAAAGTTAAATAACGCTTTATGAGCGTATAAAAAAAAAGACTCATCTTCAGAAATTTGGCTGAGGGTTAACTAAATCTGTCTCCACTTTTGATAAAACTGATATAATGGCGTACAAGTGTTGAGCTTTAACAAACTCATTGCATTTTTTGTCTTTTGTTTGTTTGATTGTTTGTTTTTTGTGTGCCTATAATTAAATCTTGGATTTTGTGGACATAGAACTCAACACCATTTGGCAGATTGCAATGTTTGTCTTTTGTTTGTTTGTGTCTTGCTGTTTTTTGTGAGCCTATAATTAAACCTTGGATTTTGTGGACATATACTTTATTTTAACACTATTCGGTAGATTTTAGACACACCATCATGGTCTAGTTAACCAGTACACATTTTTATAATTGAGATAGAACTAGATCTAGATCTAGATGTTGAATCACTTTAACGCAGATGGCAACCTCACCGAGTCCGTTTAAGCTTCAACCACTTTTATTGCATTGTCTCTTGTCTCACTCTACTGTGTTTGTGTAATATATTGCATGTACACATTACCATACGATTGTAACAACAAAACAAAAAACACGATTATCAGTGAAAATGTGTTCTTCGGTTTATGTTTAGACTGATTTTGAAAAACAGTGTTTACATTGAAAGTTAAATAACGCTTTATGAGCGTATAAAAAAAAAGACTCATCTTCAGAAATTTGGCTGAGGGTTAACTAAATCTGTCTCCACTTTTGATAAAACTGATATAATGGCGTACAAGTGTTGAGCTTTAACAAACTCATTGCATTTTTTGTCTTTTGTTTGTTTGATTGTTTGTTTTTTGTGTGCCTATAATTAAATCTTGGATTCTGTGGACATAGAACTCTATACTGTTCGGCAGATTTGAGCCTTACCATCATGGTCTAGTTAACCAGTGCATAATTTTTATAGTGGAGATAGAACTAGACCTAGACCTAGATGTTGAATTTTACGCAGATGGCAACCTCACCGAGTCTGTTTAAGCTTCAACCACTTTCACAGCATTGTTCTTTCTTTACCCGCTTCTCTTGTCTCACTCGACTGTGTTTGTGTAATATATTGCATGTACACATTACCATACGATTGTAACAACAAAACAAAAAACACGATTATCAGTGAAAATGTGTTCTTCGGTTTATGTTTAGACTGATTACCCTGGCACATAACTATCAGAAAAAAAAAGAAACAAAAGAAAGTTTTCAAGAGTGGCGTTATGAAAGCACTAACTTGAATTCCTTTCCACCTCATTAAAAAAATTGTCGCAACAACAACTGAATTTGTTGTTTTTTTGTCGACGAACACGTTTCTTTCATACGTGACATGGAATTCATAAATTAGCGTGCTGAACATTTGAAATAAAGAGAAATGACCATCCAATCCTTCGGGAACAATTAAACAAGAGAGATTAAGAATAATCTAAACCGTTTAGTTTTCAAGCATATTGGAAAGAATGGACATTTTTCAAGACTTTGTGCTTTAAGTACAAGGTCATCGAAGCTGCTTACAACCTGTGTTAAGATACTTGGCCGTATGTACAACGTCTGGGTAAGTTTACGGCTTAAGGTAGGCGAATTGAAGGCTTACTTACTACCACTATGTCATATATCTACGACGAGTTGTAAGCTTACTTTGACGTTGTACTTACGACTCCTTTAGCTCAGTGATCAATTGGAAATAGATCAATGTAGAGTTTTCAAAAGTTTAACCTTTTCTCCATTTAGATCTTACTGTTTGCGCTCTTATTTTGCTACATAGGCTAATCGGAAGCTGCGAGATACTAAACGGGTCCTTTTAAAGTTTCATTACATTTTTCAATTTACATTTCTTTGGATAAAAAGTAGAAAAATATATATGCAGTCTATACTGATTATCATTTTGTCTAGTTTTTATTGAGTTGTTTAAAATTGTATTCCTCAGCAGTTTTTTCAAGACGTGTAGGTGTGTCTTCTTTTCTCGTTACCTGAGCTTTTTTTTTGAAACCCATGAATGTGTCTATAATATTATAATTATCTTAGAATATATTATAAATACTGCCTCCATTCAACAGAGTGTGTAAAAATAAGCAATGCTCTTTATTAGTGAGACAACGTGACGGGCAAGAGTATACGAATAGAGATAAAAATATTCAATACAAAAAGTTTAAACACAAACGCAGTCTCCCCTCTCCCTTCTTCACACACACACACACACACACACACACACACACTGTCGGTCTACACCTTCTACCACCCACACACACACACACCCAAACAACCACATATGAAACATATGAATACGCATTACGCATCTTACACAAGACTTGCCTTTCAATCAAAACCACTAATGGCTCATTTGCGCTCCAGTTGAATTTCTAAAAGACGTTTTAAACCTTTCAAATAACAGAACGGCGCTATTTTATTCATTGAATGGCCGTTTAGTCTCGAGAGATTTGCCATAATTAGGAGAAAGAATCGATGAAAGTTTAAGACAAGTTCTAATTAACAAAAAAAACGCAAAAAAAACCCCTAACAAAAATACCCACAACTTTCATATCAAACGTCTTAGTGACTGATTGTTCTGTCTTTGAAGAGCTATTTTATTTCTTATTTTTCCGCCAAGAAAAGCGGGATTTTTCAGTCCTTCGGGGACGTCCTTACCTTATTCAGACCGAACTTTGTTTCAAACGACCAATCTCAGAATGAGTCTTTTCATTCCCCGTTCAGCTGTTTGAATAGGAAAGGTTGTCCGGTGTTTGCATCTAGATCTTACTATTATTAAGGAACTGTTTTCGCCTTCCTCAAGAACTAATTTAAAAACAGGCTGAACAAAGATGCCCGGGGCGGAATTTGAAAGAATTTGAAAGACTTGACAAGTTGTCGTCGTTCGGTAACCTCATTAGCCAGGACACCTCGATTCTGTTTGTTGCTTACTGGTTGTGTCGGTTTGTTAACTGGTTGTGTGGATCGTTTGACTGGTTGAGGGGGTCGGTTAACTGGTTGTGTGGATTAGTTAACTGGTTATGTGGATCGTTTGACTGGTTTAGGGGATCGTTTAACTGGTTGTGTGGATCGGTTAACTGATTGTGTGGATCGCTTGACTGGTTGTGTGGGTCGGTTTCTTAACTGGTTGTGTGGATCGTTTGATTGGTTGAGGGGGTCGGTTAACTGGTTGTGTGGATCGGTTAAATGGTTATGTGGATTAGTTAACTGGTTATGTGGATTAGTTAACTGTTTATGTGGATTAGTTAACTGGTTATGTGGATTAGTTAACTGGTTGTGTGGATTATTTAACTGGTTATTATGTGATTAGTTAACTGGTTATTATGTGATTAGTTAACTGGTTATGTGGATTAGTTAACTGGTTGTTAACTGGTTTTATGGGTCGTTTGATTGGTTGTGTGGGTCGTTTGACTGGTTGAGGGGGTCGGTTAATTGGTTGTGTGGGTTTGTTAACTGGTTGTGTGGATCGGTTAACTGGTTGTGTAGGTTTGTTAACTGGTTGTGTGGATCTCTTGACTGGTTGAGGGGGTCGGTTAACTGGTTTTGTAGATCAGTTAACTGGTTGGGAAAGTCGATGTCGGTTAACTGGTCGTGTGGGTTTGTTAACTGGTTATGTGGATCGTTTGACTGGTTGTGTGGGTTTGTTAACTGGTGGTCTGGATCAGTTAACTAGTTGGGAAAGTTGATGTCGGTTAACTGGTTGCGGGAGTATGATATAATCATTTAACTGGTTATGTGAGCCATTTTACTGATTATATTGGTCTTTTATCTGGTTGTATGGGTTGCTTTAGTAGTTAATGCTTTTTTATAAAATTGTTGTGTGAGACGATTAACTGGTCCTGGTGGTCAGTTAAATTTTTGTATGGGTCGTTTAAGTGATGGTGACACCTACTTTACTGGTTTTATTGGTTTCTTAGCTGGTAGTTGGTTCACTGATTGTGTATGTCAGTTACTGGGTGTGTGGGTTCTTGAAATGTTTGTGTGGGTCGGTTAAATGGATTATAAATCGAGTACTGATTTTGTGGGTCACAACTTGGTTAGGTGAATCGGTTAGATGGTTGTGTGGGACGCTTAACAGCAAGTTACGTGAGTCCGTTGATTGCTTGTTTTGGTCAATGCGTAGCCTGAGAAGAAAGAATTGTTTAGGAGCAAAATTAATGATAACCATTACCATTCGTACAAAAATAAGTAGTTGATTGGCTTATTGGATAAAAGATTTTCATGTGCAGGTCACTACTAGCATTGTTCGAAGTGTTCACAGGTTGCAAAAGAAAGGAAGTTTGAGAAAAAGCAAGCGGAGAAAGAGACAGACGTTTAATATTTCCAGTTCTAGTGCCGTAAGAAAAACCTCGCGGTGGCTTACAACTCCACATAAGATAATGCGAAAAAGAAGGTTTACGACAAGTCTTTTACTATCTCGACGTTGTACTTACGGCCCCAAGACATTATTCACCGATATACGATAAGACGTAGATTTCTACATAAACAATATCCCAAGCTCACTGCTTCCAAATGTTATTGTAAAATTAAAATAAAAACTATTTGACTTCTTTGCGATGTAAAGGGTGTGTTAAAAATATACATTAGATTAACATGTTTACTACGCAGTTTTAATTATTTTTGTTCTATGTGGTACAATCTTAAAAGAGTCCCGACAAAGGATATGTTTTGACAGTTTTGCATGATTGGCCCCGCCACGATTCTCATTTTGAGTCAGAAAGTCACGTGATTGACGTTTTGGTTGCTGGGATAATATGTCAAACTATCCGACGCCGCCATTTTAACCGTAGTGTTTGGGGTACTTTCTGTGTGATTTAGGATTACTGTGCACGGAAACAAACAAATTATTATATCCGCTAACCAGATCTTTAATTAATCCAAAAGAGGCTATTTACAGAATTATGGTGTGGGAATTGTCTTTGGTTTCACCAAAATAAAAAGCTCCCTACACATCCCCTCTTTCCAAAGAAAGCTCACACACACAAAAACACCATAATCCAATAACAATAATAACTGCACCACCACCACCACCAACAACAACACCAAAGGCAAAGAATAACAACAACAAAAACAACAACAACAACATCACCACCAACAACATCAGCAGCGGAAGCACAACATGTAGTGCATCGCATTATGTCCCACATCATGCCCTTATAATATTACGAATCTTTACCCTGAACATCACCGTCTAGCCAAAGTGTCACAGTCATTAGGTCCAGACAATTCATTATTGGCGGAGTGCGCATGACATTGTGTGGCCTCAGTCCACAGTAACTGGTTCCGGGCGTGGTGCAGACCTCTGAGAACTGGATTAACCCGGTTCTTGGGTGCTACTTGCTAGGTTTTCTCCTGTATCGGTCCGTTTCTTTCCCTTCTTCTTTTATCTCTGCCTCTTTCTTAGAATTTTCTATTTTTTATTTCTCTTTGATTATCTCTAGAACGCTTTTAAATGTCTCCCTCGCTCTCCTCTGTCCCCTTCCCCCCCTCTCTCTCTTTCTCTCTCTCTCTTTCATGTACACAATAATAGTCCCGCTACATACAATCATTATATTTATTGTTTTAACCCAAACGTTTAAAACCAGCTTTGAAATACTTTAGCGTTAGTGCAAACAGGCAGTACAATATGACCGAAGATCACAGATTGCTAGTAGGCCTAATAGGAATCTGTGCCGAAGTTAGAGTGTGTGAGTGTGTTCTCTATAGAGGGAGGGAGAGAATTCTCTCCCTCTCTCCGGGTCTAACGTCTCCTAGGTTCCCCTGGGGGGTCCTATACGGTGGGACTGTGTTACAAGCCACAGAGGGATGTGTCTAAGCTTTTGTTCTGTAATCAAGTCGCGGAATTACGGTAGATAATTCGAATGTTATTGATTAATCTTTTTTTTTTTAATGGTAAAATTTTAACACCC
>RQTK01000598.1:192244-207987 GCA_003991915.1 Elysia chlorotica | reverse complement strand
TATCTATCTATCTATCTATCTATCTATCTATCTATCTATCTATCTATCTATCTCTCTTTATCCCCCTCTCTCTCTTTTACTCTCTCTCTCTCTCAGTGTCTCCCTGTCTCTCTCCCCCTTGGTCCTGTCTTTTTTTTAAATCTGTACATGTATATTTAACCCTGGCATTGGTTTATATAGATAGCTAACATATCATTAAAAAACACACTACTGCGGCCCAAAACGCCTTCTTTTTTTAAATACTACAAGCTGGGGTCCCGCTCATACGAACAGGTTGAATACAGTGTAATTGTCTGTAAGCCGATTCTTTTTGAAAGGGGAACTTTTAGACCCCTTGCCATCAGTTAATATATTTTTGCTTCCTCCTTTTTTATTAAATGAAATTATCTTTTCTCTTTCTTTTTTTTTTTCTTTCTTTCTTCTCTATCTCTATATATGGTGCTCCTGGGGTAGAACATCGGCTTCCGATGCAAAAGGTGCGGATTCGAGCCCTGGCTAGTGTGCTCCCTATTGGTTAGGTCGTTGTCAGTATAATTTCACCGGCTGAAACAAGAGTCATGGCATCCCCGCCCTGTCTCGTGTATGGCAGCACATAAAATTGTCAGACGTTAGTCTTGAGGCCCTATATAGCCTATATAGTGCTGATGTTGGACGTTAAACCAACTCAACAACAACAAATCAACAACAGCTTCATCTTGAACAAGGATTCCGTTCTGTTGACCGTTTGGATGCACAATCAGTTTTTCAATTTAAGTCACAGAGTAAAATACTCGTATTAGCACGAGCAACCCATAATTTTAAGAGAAAGTTGGACAGAATTTGATTGGACTATCATAATTTTATCATATTATAATTAAGGAACACGGCCACATTGACTGTGCAATCGGTAGTAACTCTCGCACATGTTAAGTTGCGGTTTATGATCACCATGGGTACAATAGGGGATGGTTGACAGAGAGAGAGAGAGAGAGAGAGAGAGAGAGAGAGCGCAAGCGAGCGTGCGAGAGAGAAAGAGAGAGAGAGAGAAAGGCATAGAGCGAGAGACACCCACAGAGAGACACAAAGAGAAACAGTGGGAGACAGAGGGAAAAATAGATTGAGCGGAGTGTTAACACAAAAAGAGCTTGAATATTACTCCTACAAGCATAAATTTGTCCTCACAATGAAACCGCCAATATTTTTTCAGTGATTAAGAAAAAAAACTTAACTTTGTGTTATTAACCATCCTTTATACTTTTATTTTGTACACACAAGCACTTTGTTGCTTAAAGAATTTTAGGGACTTCCATTCAACATATGCTTTTACAATGTAATTGACTGGACATTAGTATATTTTTGTCTGAAAAAGGTAGGCAGTAGGCTATTCCGTAAAACGATCTTTGTATTATTGAAAATTCGTTTCGTATAAAACAAAAGTGTGTCAACACTATATCCAGTGCATTATAAGATATTAATGGCCTAACATATTATTTTAGAAAATTTCATAAAAGCAACCGTTTCTATGATAACCTCCATTTTTCCGTTACTAAAATATAGAGCTATATGTCATTTTATAGTTCCTTTTTACTAGTAAAACAAAGCTTATTTATATTCAGACGCAATACATTTTAGTATACCTTTATAAGCTAAATTTTAAAATATTTCTTAAAATTAGAAACAAGATACGTTTTATATAACAATGACTTGACACTTGACGTTTGTTTTGTTTTGTTTTGTTTCATAACTTGCTTAAATTAAAAGCTACGTCAAAGTTTTACGTTTATATAGTTTATATATTAACCTTCATCCATGCGCAAGTTCATAAACGCGTACTGGTCGTAACAAAATAATTATTTAAAAATTCATTTCACACATTCTCGAACAGAATTAATAGTTATGTAACAGAAAGGAGTGCTAGGTCATACAGATTCTACTTTACCAAAATATATTTCAATATTCATTCTGGCATCAGGCAGGGGCAGGTATGGTGTATATATGTGGATCAAGATGACCCAACGCACACACATACACACAATTTTTCATTGTATGGGAGAATTTCGCAATGAAGTGAGAAAACCTAGAAACTGAACAAGGTAACACACTGAACAAAAATCGATAGTTTTCCTCAATGCCAATATAAATATATAAGCGGAGCATGTTTAGTACATTAATTATTTGTGTTGGCCGTGGGCGTATTATCGTAAATTTTGCAAAACTGACTGATTTGTTGTTATACAACAGATAGCTTTGACTCACGCCCATCCCGCCACACACACACACACACACACACGCACACACTTGTACTTTAATATAAAACGTTTGCAGAGGTTTTTATTGGTACGTGTAAAAAATTTCTTGCGTGGTTTGAACGAATAAAGTCGCCTCAGTCCCCGTATGGATTAAAAAAAACAAAAACAACGATATGTTACAAGACCGATAAGGAAAAGCATGCTTGAAAAAAAACAACAAAAAAAAACAAAAAAAAAAAAAACCAATACTGCATAATACGTTAACGACGAAAACTAAGTCAAACATTATTGTACATGAAAGCCAAGTCGCATCATAAGGAACTTCGTGATCGGCGCAATCGGCGGATTTTTCCTATGTGAAATGAGGGGAAAAAAGGTACCATTAATTTTTATTCAAGCTCAATGTAAAGCTACGGGATATTACAGCGCTGCAAAGGGGAAATAATTCTCGGCGCTCAACAATGGCTAGATCGATAATTTCACACTAAGACTTCCCGGGCGAGCTATTGTCCCTGTGAAAACCGTCTAATACGGTTATTGTTTTCTTTATCTCGCGCTGAACCGTTTATACCGTGCTAATCCCTGAAACATAATACAGAACCCCGTCGAGGAATTTTGCTGTTGCGCACTGCCTTTTGTTCGTTGTGTTGTTGTTATAGAGCCGTGTTCAATATCGGATCTTTCACTGGGCCACAATCGAGCTTCCTATCGCCTTTGGCTTGGCTTGTTCTACTGTATGACTGTATTGTCGACGGGAAAACAAAGCTAGTCTTTTAGCGAGTACCCGATGTCACATACGCTGGCGGTTATAAGAACAAAGCCTCGCTGTCCAGTTGGACACAAAGGGGAGAACAGGAGAGAACAGGAGAGAAAAGCCCACAGCCTCAGGCGGGGCCTTTGGTTTGTGCGCACCTTTTGATTGGGTTTTAAAACAGTGTTGGGTTATTAACGATATGAACTGGTGTGGAAATTGATTTCGATGCGTACCCCGAGGCAGACACGAGACGCAGTCTAATGCGTAGGAAAATAAGCTTAATCCCTGGAAAGGATAAAAAAGATGGCAGCATTTTAATAGGATTGTAGAGCGTGTGTTTGACCAGATGGAAGTCAAGTTAAGAGGATGGCGAGCCAAAATGCTTTCTTGGAGATCGTTACTCGGTGTGTGCAGTTTCCTAAACCGTTGATAATCCAGGCAACATCCGACCAACACTTTTTCTTTACGATTTATATCCCTAATTCTATTTCAAACGTGTTTCACCAACAATGCCCGTAAATTTTTAACAGTATCCAACCCACCCCCACCAATCCACTATCCTTGCCTCCCCCGCCTCCAGGTTACATTCATGTATCGTATTGTCCCAAAGTATGGACTATGACGCGTGAAAAAAACAACAGGAAAATAGATCTAACTGTGGTTAAAAAATGCAGAAACTTCGCCACTTAATCAAACTCTACTGCAATTTCTTTATGGCATGTTCCTCTTCATGAGAGGGTAAGATAGAAAGAGAGATAGAGAGAGAAAGGGAGAGAGAGAGACTAAAAGATACACAGACAGGAAGAGAGTAGACAGGGATGTGGATAGCGGACGAAAGAGATCATTATAGACAGACAGACAGACAAGGGGGTAGAGACCGCGATAGATAGATAGATAGAAGGAG
This sequence comes from Elysia chlorotica, assembly GCA_003991915.1. Taxonomy (NCBI): domain Eukaryota; kingdom Metazoa; phylum Mollusca; class Gastropoda; family Plakobranchidae; genus Elysia; species Elysia chlorotica. Next base: position 204,101 of record RQTK01000598.1, on the reverse strand, counting down.
AGGGAGAAGTGATAAATGGAGGCAGAGATACAGGGGGAAAATACAAGGCAGTTTCCGAAGCTACAAACTTTGAGACAAGAGGGACTTTGAAGAGCTCAAATAAATTTAAAAAGGTTAGACTGATCACTCTCTAAGCCAAAGTGTTTGTGAACTCAGTTCAAAAATACTGCGCAGGGTAATACTGATGGGTCATGCCCTACGAAAAGGCGCTGTTATCCTCGTTTTGGTTGCGGTAAAACAACCGACAAGCGATACCCATAAGCTACCTAGTCTCACAAGTCGCTTCCTGACCTCAGTTGACAGCAACCTTAATTGGCAACATCAGCTGTCTAGTTCAAGGTTACCTTATAAAATCATTGGAAGTGCTTCAATGGTAGAGCTAGCGTCATGTTAATCAAAACGTTAGGGGTACGTTCTCTCAACCACCACTGTTTCAGTTTCTTGTTACCGTGCCTATTTTTTGGCACAGCGTCTGAATAAAGACACCAACTGACACATAGTCCTGATATCATGGTAATTTTGTCTCCAAGTGGAGATATGTAAGGTTTGTCGTATCTCTAAACAATGTATTGGAAAACATCGCTGTGTGGAACTCCACCTGGGAGACGCGTATGCTAGAAGAGTGCTGCTCTACTATGAAGCATGGCCTTGAACATAGATGGACCTCCAGAGTCGTTGCGTTTGTTTTACGGCACGTCAGCACTGCCTGTGTGTGGCAGCACGAAAAGTTGTCAGATGTTGGTATTGGAACCATTTACAATATAGCCTATACATTGCTCACGTTGGACGTTAAGCAACAATACCTACGTCAGCACAGTAACGACTATAATGATTGTACCTCCAGAGGCTCAGTCTGTAAAAGCTCTGGACTGAGAAGTAGAATGTTCGCGAATCGAGTATCACGTGGCGTACCAAACTCTCTAACGGGGAAAAAAAATTGTGTGTGGGGTAGACTAGTGAAAAATCATTAAGAATAAAAAAAAACGGAGGCATCGCTCTCTTTCATTTAGTAACACAGGCTTTGCAAACAATATTGCTATGATAGACAACATAATTATGCCCGTGCCTATTGACACGACGCTACCGAATGACATGTTCATGGCTTTGCCTATCCACACGACGATAGCGGATGAAACAATAACGTTCCTGACTATCCACACGACAATAACGGATGAAACAATAACGTTCCCGCCTATCCACACGACGATAACGGGTGAAACAATAACGTTCCTCCCTATCCACACGACGATAACGGCACACAACGATAACGGATGACGTCAATACCTATCCACACAACGATAACGGATGACGTCAATACCTATCCACACAACGATAACGGATGACGCCAATACTTATCCACACAACGATAACGGATGACGCCAATACTTATCCACACAACGATAACGGATGACGCCAATACTTATCCACACAACGATAACGGATGACGCCAATACCTATCCACACAACGATAACGGATGACGCCAATACTTATCCACACAACGATAACGGATGACGCCAATACTTATCCACACAACAATAACGGATGAACCCCGCGCCTATCCACACAACTATAACGGATGACGCCAATACTTATCCACACAACGATAACGGATGACGCCAATACTTATCCACACAACGATAACGGATGAACCCCGCGCCTATGATAACATAATGACGTCCTATAACATAATGACGTCCCCAGGCACGGGGTTTTGTCATCGCTCATTGGCACTACAAATCTAGGCTAGAGCTATGATCGAATGCCTATGCAGATTCCCTTACATATCGTCTGCGTAGTGCTATGGATACCTCTATCGTAAGGCGTCTAGCGGTTTGAACTGACGAACCTCAGGTGATGTTTCTCTCTTATGTCAATGTATCCCTGCCCTGTCTCGTGTGTGGCATCAAATAACATTGCCAGACGTCAGTATGGCAGCCCGTGTATAGCCTATATTGTGCTGACGTTGAGCAATCAACCAACTCCACCCAACTATCCCCCTCCCTCCTCGTTTTCGTAAGGGTCAACTTGTTACTCCCCAGGCTCGTTACACTCCCGTATCGTTATTCCCCGTATCGTTGCCCACCCCCTCCCCTCAATTATCGTTACTCCCCCGTATCATTACTCTCCCGTATCGTTACTCACATCGTTATTCCCACGTATCGTTATGCTCCCCATATCGTTATTCCTCCGTATCGTTATTCCCCCGTATCATGACTCCCCAGGCGCGTTATTCCCCCGTATCGTTATTCCCCCGTATCGTTATTCCCCATATCGTTATTGCCCCGTATCGTTATTCCCCATATCGTTATTCCCCCGTATCGTTATTCCCCCATATCGTTATTCCCCCGTATCGTTACTCCGCCGGCTCGTTACTCCCACGCACACAGAAAATTACTGGATAACCCTGTGATAATAAATTAAATGTTGTTACTAGATGTTTATGCTTTTGTTTGTTTGATTCAAACATTTCACGAGTGTTTAGTAGCATTATTGCGCACATGTTTCTAATTTTTCAAACTTCCTTGTTCATGTTTTAGCAACCACAATCATCTAATGAAATTGTTTTTAAAAATCTCCCTGGGGGAGTAGTGAGATGCTCCGAAATCTTCCCGTGTTCGTATGACTTGCTTCTTTACGAAACATTGAGGAAGTAAAAAAAAAAAAACACAATAAAAGACAACTGATTATTTTATATATACAACTGATCGTTAATTCAACCACACATACACAGAGTGACTAAGCCAAAGTGGCGATTGAGTGCACCAACAGTGCGAGAGAGGCGCGATAAATGTTAATACGTTGACGTCAACCCATCCAGATTTTCCAGTCCATCTCGGTCACAAAAAAATTGTCTCTTTATGTGTGTTGTTTTTTTTTGTTGTTTTTTGTGGGTTGAAACCTGCGTCTATTGAAGATGCTAAAATAAAAATCCAATAAATATGAATACCTTCAAAAGCAGAGGAGTGCGAACAAATGGGGCGGATAGGGTTGGGAATTTGGAATCTCTGACGCCGGTCTCTATTGATTTATACACAGATGTTTAAGTCAATGTATATTTTCAAGTGCGGACAGGTGGAGGTGGTGGAGTGAGTTAACTAGGCTGTGATGCAATGGGTTAATTGTACAGTAAGTACAAAGATCGAGCACATTTAGAAGCTAGACTATGATAATTATACTACCTTGATACATGGTAAGCCAGACGTCTTAATCTATTGCTTGTTTGCACCCGTAAGATCAAGCTCGCCAAAATTGTTCTGACTATGTCTGCAACAGGAAGGTATTTCGTTATGTTTGATGTTGTTGCTGTTGTAGTTTCTCTCGACTGAAGCCTGTCTCTATTAGGGGGGGGGGGGGGGGGGGGTAGGTTGCGGTGAGGGTCAGGATTTCTGAATAATCTCTGATGTAGACTATAAACTATTATAAACTATTATTCATATTCTAAGTGTCATGATTATCATAATTTTTTTTTAAATTTTCAATGAAGACTGCAACTGTGTGTGTGTTTGTGTGTGTGTGTGTGTGGGTGGGTATAAGTGTGAGCACCTATGTGTAAATGCGTATGAGTTTTGTAACCTGTGGATACACTGTACATATTCTATTCTGTAACCAAGCCAAATCGCACGCGTGGATTAATAAAGGTATGTCTTATCTTATCCTATGTCTGTCTCTAATTATCTAATACTTTATTGATATTAAATTCAATGCAAATTTTCAAACGGGGAGGGTAGGGTAGGGGTGGGGCGGCTGCGGGGGCTTGGCGGTGGATGAGTATTCGGATTTTCTTTTTAATTACAGTTTAGGGAAAATAAGTAAAAATAGAAAACTGATTTAGTCGCCAGACTATGACAATCATTGTCACCTTAATACATGATTAGTGAATCTATTGCCTGTTTGCTCCGCTGGTCTCGCAAGACTAACTAATCTCGCCTTTATTCTCCAATATCGTGGTAACTGTTAACCCTCTATGAGGCCTACAATTAAGCTCCTACGTTTAGCTAGCTCCACACACAGTTTTTTTTCTCTGATTTTTTAAAACTTAGATCTAGTCTAATTCCCGTTATGTGTATTGGATGTGTTAGACGCTGGGTTTATTGACGTAAAATGGGAGTAACTAGGGAAGGAGGGGAAAAGGGGGGAGGCAAGGGGGGGGGGAACCAAGATTTATCTGCTGGTTCCTAGAAGCTTCACCAAAATCAAAGTCAGCAGCCAGGCTATAGGCCCATCGTGGATGAGTCCCAAGACTAACGTATGGAAATTTTACATGCTAACAGAGAGAGAGAGAGAGAGAGAGAGAGAGAGAGAGAGAGAGAGAGAGAGAGAGATTGCAGGGATACCCGGGCCCCAGTCTCAGCCGATGACATTATAAGTCACTGACCCCACACCAGTGGCATACGAAATCAAACAAATAAATTTTTGACTGGTCGTGAGTTTCGAACCGGGAACCTCCTGGACATTCCGAGACCAACGATCTACCACTAGCCACCCCACCCCCCTCTCTTCATTATTGAGAAAAAGGCGAGGGATCGTCTAGAGCTGATTTTTTGAGCCAAAATTGGGTCTAAACTAAAGTCCAGTGTCAAAAGGGAAGTATAAAATTGAAAAAAGGAGGTAAGAACATTATTTAAAAGTTGATGCTCTCGAAATCAAACAAGAAGAATGGGATCATGACCAAGACGCGTACTATCTACCTAACCCAGAAAGATCTGAAGCGAAGGAAAAAATCAAAGCCTTGAGTACAGTGCATTGTATAGTAACATTATTATTTTTGTATCATCGCTCATTGAATCTGCGCCTCGCTCTTTGAGCTTGTAAAACACTACACAAATAGGTGGTGGGATCACTCTAGTGTATTTTTGTTTCTTTGCCTTATTGCTTAGCTTTCAACATTATCACTATAGGCTATACTTATTATGGATGGACCTCAAGACTAACGTCTGACGATTTGTAAGGTCACGTCCAAGACAGTGCTAGGAGACATGGACTAATGTCTCGGCTGCTCACATTATACTGACATCGACCCAACTAGGTGACGAACTCGGACAAAACAATTTTCCGATTGTGGCATTAGAACCGCGGACCTTCTGATCTGGAGCCCAACGCTCTACCACTTGAGCCAGTCATTTACCCCCCCCCCCCTTTCCTTTTCAAACGAAAAGAAAGCGACGTTATAAACAATGTCTGCTAGTAACGTTTGTTTGTTGTATTTTTTGTATTTTTGTATTTTTTTTGTATTATTATTTAAGTCCAGTCTCTAAAGTGGGATATAATGTCAAAGAAAAGAAGGTGAGAGAGAACATCAGTCTTCTAAAGTTGATGATCACGACATCAAAAAACAAAATGGGTTCATCCACACCGATCTACCCATCAAAAAACAAAATGGGTTCATCCACACCGATCTACCCAATCCAAAAAGGTCTTACAAACGAAAAATAAATCAAGACCAATCGTCGGTATGATGTAAATGATGATGCCCTACTGCCCACACAAAGAATTATGTTTACAGTGTCTCCTTAGCCTTGGGAACATTTGTTTTTCTTTCCCTTTCTTGAATTAGCTCACCAGTGATCTCGACCCCGTAACCTGTTGATGCTATGTAGGTCAACACTAATTCACCTACCAAGGCGGAAGTCCAGGAGTCCAAGTCTCCTCGACCTGCCTCACGTGTGGCAGTAAGTAAAATTTGTCAGACGTCCGTCATAGGATCTGTCCACAATAATTATAGTCTATACAGTGCCGACGGTGGACGTAAAACCAACTCAACTCAACTCAAATGCAGAAGCGAAATGTATTTTGTGGTAACAGTAGCAGCTGTTATCGGGATTATTTACTTACAGTTATAGATCATAATTATTAGATCCACCCATAAAACACGGATTCGACAGTTTAGCCCAAGCTTCAATACTTGTATACAATACGTCGTTGAAAGCTTCAGTCTCGTTACTTCTTTAAGATAAACGACCGAAAGATTAGCGCGTTATTTTCTTTGTGTAAAAAAAATCAATAGCAATTTTGAAGGATTTTCTAACGATTCAAATAATCTATAGAGGTTTTTGTTTCTTTTGATCCAAAATTTCATAGATATTTCTCTTAAACAAAATTTTATAATAATACATTAAAAGATGAAGAAACATCGAATCAGATATCTAGGTGATGTAAGTCTTATGCCGCAAACTTAGGATTTTCACTCCGTCTCTCTTTCTCTCTCTCTCTCTCTCTATCTCTTTCTCTCTGTCACTCTATCTCTCTCGCTGTCTCTCTATTCTTTCTCTCTCTCTCTCTCTCTCTCTCTCTCTCTCTCTCTCTCTCTCTCTCTCTCTCTCTCTCTCTCTCTCTTTCTCTCTCTCTCTCACTCTATCTCTCTCGCTGTCTCTCTCTTTTTTTCTCTCACCCTCTTTCTCTCTTTCTCCTCTCTCTCTATCTATCTATCTCTCTGCCTCTCTCCCTGCCTATGCCTCTCTCTGTCGATGTCTCTATATCATCAACTCTGTCTCTCTCTCTCTCTCTCTCTCTCTCTCTCTCTCTCTCTCTCTGTCTCTTTATCTGTCCATGCCACTTTTTTGTCTATTTTTCTCTCCCCCTTCCCAATCTCTATCTCTTTCTTATGATGGTGATGATGCTGAGGGTAGTGATGATGGTGTTGATAGTGATAATGTGATGAAAAACAGGAAAACAACACCCCCCCCCCCTCCTCCGAAAAAAAGTACCACGAGAACCGGCCGAGAAGACCAGAGAAGACCCGAAAAGACACTAAATGACCCGGAAACACATCATGGTTTATTTATCTATTGTTCATTCATTTATTGTTTATTTACACAGCTATGCAAACATTTCCGGTTTACTGAGAACTGTAGATAATACAAGAATTCGACCCCACCGTATTGAAGTGTTTCTGACAAATACGTTAATAACAAATTAACAAACAATAAATAAATAAACCATGTACGGCTTTTTGGGTCTTTTCGGGTGTTTTCGGGTTTTCTCGTTATAGATAAGTGCCCCTTGTGCCCATTCATCCTGGTTGCTCCAATTTTTTTATTTATTCATTGAATTGAAAGTTGTCTATTCTTATTTTTGTGACCCTTTTTTATTTTTTGATAACTAAATGCCTACTGGACACAGTTATTATTATTTCCTCTCTAACACACTACACATTTCATGTTTGAAGAACCGCTTGTCACTGCTATAATGGTAGGAATTTTGTCTAATTCGTTCAGTGGTTTCCATTATTCTCTACCATGAATTTATCTAAAGGTTAACATCAATAGCTTCTACCCTAATTGTACAATCGTATGCATGGTTGACATAAAATTTAACCTGTAGAATAAAATGACTCGAAAAGCAGCTTTAACCATTTGGTTAAATGTCTTTATTTCAAAACAAATCTGTGTTTTAAAGATTCTGTCTAACCTTCCATTCAAACTACGACAAAGCCCGTTGTATTTTGCCACCTCTTTGTTTATTGCGGGTAAATACCGACATTGACGCCAGAACGGCCCAGCACACAAGACAAAAAGCATTGTAGATTCATTATTTGCTTTAAGAGCTTGGAACCCGCACCCTTGGGATGCGATCTGTTGATGGACCCTCTGTAATCGAGTTAGGCCACACACAAAAGAACCCACACTGCGTGTGGGTGACAAATGGAGACGGGCGAATCGAGCATTAAATGCTATTAGTCGTTAGTTTACTTCAAAGGCACAGGCACTTTAGTTGCCGAGTGGAGAGAATAATTTCAGGTGCAAATGAATTAAAGGAGGAAAGAAAATGAATTGAATTTAGTTGGAAGTAGTGGTAGCATTCACGAAGCTGGTTCTCTGGCTTTGTGATGTAGACTGACATCTGAGAGGTTGGTTTTAGTAGCTGGGACTTGTAAGAGTCCCGGCTAGATTAGGTTAGCTGTTTGTCTTTGAAACAATTTGTTGTTATAGAGTTTAAAATGCCTGCTTGCTGGGCCATAATGAATGTAATTATCTTCTCTTGGTTTAGTTTTTTTTACCCTTAGATGTCATCTTTACAAACCTATTGTATGTTTACTGTTGCTGATGCAGTTTTTTTTTTTTTTGCATATTGTTGACTTCGTTTTACCTTATACCGTTTACTTGATCATTGTGAATTGGTGTGTTCATCATTTTTCGCCACAAATCATTCCCGAATTATTGTCTGTGAACGAATCCCTTTAAAAACATGTATGTTTTACACGTTATGAATGAAGGAATAAAGTTAAATGAATAACATCAGACATAACCCAATATGAAACACACAAAGAAGTAAAAGAATAGTATAAAAAGGGCCAGAATCGACAGATACAAAAACTTGTTGGTACCAGCTTCTACCAGATAAATACAAAAAAGCCACACTTAGCTAACTTGTGTTAGTAGGATGCGTGTTGAGGTTTGTTTTTCTACATAATATATTTGTATGACAGTGTATAATTACAGCCGTGTTACCCCCTCTCACATATGTATTGATGTTGTTAAATTAAATAAAATGTATATGTATAACTAGGCAACTTTCCTTATGGGATAATAAAGGCTAATCTTACCTTATCTTATCGTATCTTATCTTAATAAGTACAGTCTGTCTGCTTATAATATGTTTCATGTACAATCAATACACAGTCTGCATGTTCGTATTGTGTCGTTTCATTATCAGTATCGAATCGTGTCATTGTCAGTGCTGAGTTGTTTCATTGTCAGTATAGCGTCGTCTCATTGTCAGTATTGAGTCATAATAAAGTCATTTTTAGTATTGAAACAATTCATAGTTATTATTATTTTAGTTGTTTTATTGTCAGTACATGTAATGAGTCCCTTCAAAGTCAAAATTGGATCATTCCATTGTTTTGGCATCCTTTCATCTGGTAGTATTGTCTGCTTTCTGTGGGCTTTCGTATCTGCTTTGTTGCTAACTTTAACAATCCATTGTTTATTCGGTGACTAATGTTGTACCCTAGCTGCAGTGCCTTATTTTATTTGTCACTTTTCCTAATTCTATTTGTGTTGCTTTACTGTCAGCTTTTGAATATCGTTCGTATCGACTTGGATTATTTTTAGTGGACCTTTAAATTCCATTCAATCTAAATCATACCTTTATTGAATTGAATAAAAGAAATAATTAAACGCATATTTATTCCAATCATCACCTGGGTTTTCTTTCCTTTTGATGCACAAGCAAATAATGACTGAAGTTTAATAACAAATGTTCATCTGGATTGCGTTGTAAGTATGATCTAACTAGTCTATTATTCTCTACCTCCGAGAAATAAACAACTATGTTGTTCTCTTGAATATTTTCATTATTATGTTACCTTTTTTTGTTTACAGGAAAACTTTACTCGTAGTCACAACATAGTTTTTGTGGAGCAACTTTTAAAGCGCGCTGGGCTTTAAAAAGCTATTTAAAGGCTATAGAAATGCAAAAATACTGTTATATAATTAAACTCTAGTCCCTTTGGTGACTAATTTATGCTGCTGCACATTAGTTTTGTTTAAAGTTGCGTTCAGTTCTCTCACTGTACTCGAATACCATTTGATGAAATAGCCTGGCTATAAGTTCTCAGAGTCTTTAAAAAAAGGTTCCTAGGTTAAAGATAGATGAGCATGCGTATACATTAAGATTACTGACATCATTCAGAATGTACGAATATTTTGGGAGCTGAAGTGAGTAGGTCACAATGCAAAAAGAATGAAGGTTTCATGGAGCTCTTTTTCTTAGAGAGAAGGTCACTTCCTCGCTTTTGGTTGCTCGAAATAAATTATCATTCAATCTAAGAACGGGTTCATCTACAAACAAGACCAATTGGATTTGCGTTTGGGTGAAAGGAAAATGCACAGAAAAAATAATAAAAGGAAAAATAACCGTTTTGGGGATCAAACTATTAAACACACTGAAAACAAAGACTTTTCAGGTGATAGTTATGACCTCTAGAAATTAAATTCAAGGGATACAACAGAAATTTCACAACCATATTTGAAGGAAGGTTTGAAGGTTCTCGACCAGGAGAGTTCTATGTAGAGTTTTAAAACGATTCTACATAAAGCTGCAGAACAGGACAATGGCTATCAATTACACAAACAAGTCCCACGTATAACGGTAGAATAGAAGTACAACTAATGTTATATTAGACAGAAAAAAAAAACTGTACAATTTCAAGGAAAAAAATAATTGTCTACGCAGTGTGATCTTAGCTAAAACTCTAAAATCTTAATTGCTTTAGTCAGAAATTAAAAGTGGTGAATGAGTAGGAAGGTTTGATTCACACCCTAGCCTTCAGACAAACGCTTTTCTTCCTATTCTTCTTTTTTTTTAACGCGAAATGCAAAAATTCCGTATGTTACTGTAAAGTCCCTAAAAATATTTCTGGTTTGTCATTTGCATTGTCACAGTTATTGGGTTAGTTTAACGTCAAACAGCAGCACTATATAGGCTATTTTGTGGACAGCCTCCAAGACGGACGTCTGACAATTTTATGTGCTGCCACACACGAGACAAGGCGGGGATACCTTGACTCCTGTCTCAGCCGGTCACATTGCGTTGTCACAGATGCCCGTGCAACATTAGCCCATCCCCGCCTCTCACTGTTCCAGCAGTCACAGATTGGTCCATACAACAGGGGTCAACAAACTACAACTATGGAACAACACCTGGGAACTGGGGACACGACTGTGCACTGACTTCTGCTCCCTGTACAGGTCATGGTATCGAGTACTCACACACCACGCCCACAGCGTGTTTGTTTGGCTGATCAAAGCAGGCAATAACATTGTGGAAGCTTTTGCTCTGGTGCAAACCGTTGAATGGTTGCTCTCAATCTCTCAATCTCCGTACATAGCATGTTTTTAATAAGGTGTTTTTGGTAATTAATAAAAGATTGAAACGCAGGCAAAATCCGCGCACGCACTATGCTCCACATCGCACAATCATCAAAATTATAATTATACAGTAACAAAATTGGACTCAATTTTATGCATTTATAATATCCTTGGTATAGTGTTATAATTTATAACTAAAAGTTTCATTTCCTTAATGAATCTTAGTAACAAGAGATATTAGAAAATCAAGTCAGCTGTTCGCACCGTGGAACATAAAGGTCAGTGCACTAGGGCAGTACCTTAGGATTTTCTCGAATTTGCATCAGCATCTTTTCTTTCTATTTTTTCTTTTTTTCGTTAAGGTGTGCTAGATGATATTTTGTTCCCACTTTCCTTTTAGACATGAGCCTTTCTTGTAAAATTTCTTTTTTTTTTTAAACGCCTTCGTGGCAGGATTTTTGTCGGTGATTGGGATACGCACAGATACTAGCTAGAAACACTGTAAGGAATTTGTTTTTAAAGAATGTATGGACCGTAAAATAAAGACGATTTTATGATTGGTTGAAGGAAATATGAATATAAGTATAATTTTTGTTTTGAGAAATAAATGAGCCTCAACATAACGTAAGTTACCTTCTATGAGTAGATCTAAAACTTGCTTTTTGTCAATAAAAGCATAGCGAACTCCTTTTTCGTTTGAGAATTCCATTGTGTAGCCTTCTGTGTTGCTCACAATGGAATTCTCAAACGAAAAAGGAGTTCGCTATGCAGAAGGCTACAGAATGATATATTAGTTCGAGGTGGACTAAAGAGAAAAGTTTCACGCTAAAGAGATTCAGATTTTTTTTTTAAAACTGTTCACCACATATGATGATGATGGTAATGATGATGATGATGGTAATGATGATGATGATGATGATGATGATGATGATGATGATGATGATGATGATGATGATGATGATGATGATGATGATGATGATGATGATGAATGATGATGATGATGATGATGATGATGATGATGATGATGATGATGATGATGATGATG
>RQTK01000598.1:159124-176445 GCA_003991915.1 Elysia chlorotica | reverse complement strand
CTGTGTGCTCACGCTAACAATAATATTGCCACCCCATGCACGTTCCCTGCCCGCGTCTCCACCTTATTTTGTGTCTCTTCGTCAGCGAGAGTGCAGCATTAACAGTGGTCAGGTTCGATACCGGGTATTCATATCTTTTTTAGATTCTGTACAGTTTTTACTCCGAATACTTTAAAGCTAGGCTTACAATATTTATAGTATGAAAATGTTCTTTTTATATAATAATGCATAGGTTAAAAACATTGTACTTCAAAGATTTATTTCATGTTAAGGATATTACTGTACTAAAGATCAGCAATTACAAGGTTCATGCATTTTCAGTGTACTGTTGTGTCTCAATGTAGAGAACAAGTTTTGCACTTTGTTCACCGTCTCCCAAGCTCATCAGAAGTGTGTTTGTTGGTGTGTGTGTGTGGGGTATAAATACTGTGGATTTGTGTAGCCAACATGTACTATTGCATGTCTTTTCTTTGATGAGCAAGACGTTGTTCAATAAATATGAGATATAAAGATTCTTAACGATGCCTGCTGCTACTTTTTTACCTGCATGACGTGAGTCACACGATAGGTTTTGTTTTGTTTTGTTTTGCTTTTTTCTTGTTTTTAACAACTTGTGTTGAACCCGATTGCCACAGTCAGCGAACTGACTGAAATGATCACAAATATTCAATCATTTGAACTACAAAGGTAATATATTTTTAATAGGTATCATAGTTCAGACATTATAATACCACCAGAGTAGTTTTTGTTCGGCCTGGAAGCCTACTAGGTTGCGAACGTAAACTGTCCAAATTGTATCTGATATTTTAATAATGGTATAGTTCAGTTTGGTTCTAAACGCAAATATTTGTTTATTTCGATGATGCTGTCTGTTATTTTTGGAAGCCTCACGCCAAATTGTATTGTCCTGGGTCAGCAAATTACTGTTTCTTACTATAATAAGCTCAAGTTACCCTATGGAGCAAACATAGAAAATATACATGGCAATGGGATAAATCAATCTTTAGGTCTCTATTTTGTTATGAACTAAAAATTAATGGTGAGCGCTAAAACACAGTCATGGAAAGAAGTATGGCTAAGCGGTAGAGCCCAAGATTAAAACACAGGAGACACGGGGGGTTCTGTTCTACCATCAGGACAACAATAGTTCCTTTCTGGTCGGGCTGATGTTCCTAGAACGTTAGGTGACATTAAACAGGTTTCATCTGCACTTTTTAAGCTTTTCATGAATAAAAACGCAATACAAAACTTGGAGTACTTTAGATTTATCACTTGATCATTAACGACAATGTGTTTTTTTTTTAGTAATATAACCAAACTGCCGTATTATTTTGGTGATTTTTCTGTTCAGATACAACCTTTTCATGTTGTAGACTCCAACTTTGTCACTGTTTTTGTGTAGACCAGGATCTGTATTTGATTCTCCTACGAAACCCTGTAAAATTAAAGCTTAGCTAGAATACGTCGAGCATGGGTCTCTTAAATGTTAAGTCAAAGCCTTTATTCCCCTCGAGCATGCTTGGGTTTTTGTTCTAAAGGTTTTATAGGCTATGGGCTCTAGTTAAAAAAGATAACGCGGGGAAGGGGGGTTAGGGACTCTATACAGCGATAGAATATACTATGCAGCATTACTATAATATTTTTTCATCCGCACGAGCAAGGCGAATTAAGAGTAAACGATTTGGACTTCTTCTTTTAATATGTCTCAACTCTTTCAGTTTTGAATCAACCGATATGCATGTCTGTATCATCTTTATGAGGAGACAAAAAGAAAAATAAGAAAAGAAAAGGAAGTACATGTACCAAACAAACAACGATTCCAGATTACAAACTCACTATCGACTACTGCCCCCATCAGATCAGTCACTCATCAAGGAAGATAATTGGAGGAGCGTTCAAGGGGCACAACTTCAGTGGCCCCAAAGTTTCCTAACCGATTATACAATTTAGGCTACAAATAAAACGCCTCGGACAATTCAATCGCGGGGTTTACACGCTGAAAATAATGCGTTTTTGATGCGACGTCTAACTCAATTTCCGCGGCGAATCTCTTTCCGGGGCGGTAAGTTTAATTGTGTTGAATTTGTTCCGACTGCCAAAGGCTGTGGTGTAGAGATTAGAGACATCCCTTTCTGTGAGGCCCCCTCTTTGCTTGTGTCTGTTGCCCTTGGAGACCGCTTCTGATAATGACGAGTTGTTGCCAGGATGGGCAAGCATCTCAAAGCCGAGGACAATTCGCATAATTCAATTTGGCCTCTAGTTTGGCTTGGCTTTACGTTGGCTTTCTCGTGTCTTTACTTCTATTTCTTTTCCCTCAACGTCTCTCTATCCGGCTATATCTCTAGCTATCTTCACTTGTTCTACCTAAATCCCTCTTTCTGTCTATGTTTCTGTCTGCATCTCCAATCCCTCTATCTTTCTGTTTCTCTCTTTCTGTCTCTATGTCTCTGGGATTTTTTGCCTTCCCTCTCTCTGTCTTTTTGTATATGTCTTTCTGCCTCTCTCTGTCTCTCTGTCGCTCTGTCTATGTGTCTCTCTCCGTGTCTGTCTCTGTCTCTCTTCTCTCTCTCTCTCTCTCTCTCTCTCTCTCTCTCTGTCTCTCTTCTCTCTCTCTTCTCTCTCTCTCTCTCTCTCTCTCTCTCTCTCTCTCTCTCTCTCTCCCCCCCTTTGCATTAGTGCTAAGCTTGTTTCCTCAGAAGACAAGCGCTGCGAAATAGTTCGCCCAGTGTATATTCGAGATTTTTTAGATGGCAAGTGTTAATTTTTTTCCCGCTTTGATTTGAATGTAGACGATGAATCTTTTGATGAAATACCACTGACATTCTTCAAATTTCGGAAAGTTTGGGCTGGAATCTTTATTCGTTTGATACAGTCTTTTTTCTCTCGCTGTTAGACAACGAAGACCCAAATATAAGTCGACGCTTCTAAACCCACAAAGAGCAATCGTTATTCGACTAATTTTTATAATTATTTAAAAACTGATCTTAATCGCTTCATCCGAGTCTTAATAACTTTAAGACTCGTTGCAAGCCCTCTTATTCACATAATTTTTAATTCTGACGACGAGTAGTAAGCTACGGCGGTTTTTTTACTTACTATCCAAGAACTATGGCTTCAAACAGTTCTACTTTGAGTATAGTCTTAAAAGATGCCCTCCCCAGAAGATAACACATGTAGTGGCAAATACGTATATCCTCTTCTGTGTGCAGGGTGTGAAATTTTGATGTCCGCCATTGGCAAAATAGCTCTGCAAAAACTGCCACGCTATCCTTTCTCTTACGTCCATGTATTTTATTGTATGGCTTGTTATTTACAATAATGCCATAACAAGTGAACAACAACGTCATTTCACATATATTCTAACTTTGTCTCGAGGGTGTGATAAATACTGTGGATTTGTGTAGCCAACATGTACTATTGCATGTCTTTTCTTTGATGAGCAAGACGTTGTTCAATAAATATGAGATATAAAGATTCTTAACGATGCCTGCTGCTACTTTTTTACCTGCATGACGTGAGTCACACGATAGGTTTTGTTTTGTTTTGTTTTGCTTTTTTCTTGTTTTTAACAACTTGTGTTGAACCCGATTGCCACAGTCAGCGAACTGACTGAAATGATCACAAATATTCAATCATTTGAACTACAAAGGTAATAAAAATGTTTTTATATATATATAAGTATCTTAGGACATTATAATACCACCGGCGTAGTTTTTGTTCGGCCTGGAAACCTACTAGGTTGCAAATGTGAACTGTCCTAATTGTATCTGATATTTTAATAATGATATAGTTCAGTTTGGTTCTAAACGCAAATATTTGTTTATTTCGATGATCCTGTATGTTATTTTCGGAAGCCTCATGCCAAATGGTATTGTCCTGAGTCAGCAAATTACTGTTTCTTACTATAATAAGCTCAAGTTACCCTATGGGGCAAACATAGAAAATATACATGGCAATGGGATAAATCAATCTTTAGGTCTCTATTTTGTTATGAACTAAAAATTAATGGTGAGCGCTAAAACACAGTCATGGAAAGAAGTATGGCTAAGCGGTAGAGCCCAAGATTAAAACACAGGAGACACGGGGGGTTCTGTTCTACTATCAGGGCAAAAATAGTTCCTTCCTGGTCGGGCTGGTGTTTGTTTAATGTTAGGTGACTTTAAAATAGGTTTCACCTGCACTTTTTTAAGCTTTTCATTTATAATAACGCAATACAAAAATTAAAGTATTACGGATCTGTTATTAGAATGAACCAGGATAGGATCTATCATGTCTTGCCTTCCTCCTGATCTTTTGTCTTCTGTCAACGCCGCCTGTCGCCGTATAGGATCCACCAGGGGAACCTAGGAGACGTTAAACCCGGAAAGTCAAGCTTACCTAGAACACGTCGAGCATGGGTCTCTTAAATGTTAAGTCAAAGCCTTTATTCCCCTCGAGCATGCTTGGGTTTTTGTTCTAAAGGTTTTATAGGCTATGGGCTCTAGTTGAAAAAGATAACGCGTACTGTTACATATATTTACATAACAAGTTGCTGGATTTTTTAAAGTAAGCTTATTATCTATCATTTTACTATTAGAAAAGTATTTATTCGCCAAACATGATTATACAAAAAATACTTTTTTAGCCAAACATTCCAATTTGCAGTTTAAGCTTAAAAAACACATGTGCATACTTCAAAGGGCGCATATATGTTTGTTTTTTTTTCATATCAAGACGCCAGAAATGTCATTGTACACGTCCACGTCCAAATTTGTGCACTTTTGAAAAATCAACCAATTTTTAATCACAGAAATGTATTAGTCTTCATCTCAAATAGCTATTGATTGAGACAGCAAAATTTCCAAATGAACCGGTATGAAGATCATAAAATTTAGTTGTGAGTGAAACATTTTGTTACACAATGTGCCAAGCAATACATCTCAAAATTGGTAAAAACAACTTAATGAAAACTTTAAAAATAAACTTATCGACGTAGATAATAACAAATGTTGGTTTTGTAAGATTTTTGATCATGACTAAGGCGCATAAAAACTTGCTGGTCTATACTAAACAGCCGTTTCGGTGATTATCCACATAACATAATTCAGCCTTTTTTAATAAATAGAAGGAGTGGCTTGAACGCGATAAATGATCAATGTTATAACCTGTAAGAAACAGAAAGCTAAATGTGACTTTAGTGAAACAAAACTGTTATGAAAATATTTTTCGTAAAATTAAGATAAGGCAGAATCCCATATGGAAACGGAAATACCAGTTTAGATCTAGAGCCGGATCCACGAGCGGCTGTAAACTAGCCCTAAAAAAAACAGACATAGTTAGTACACAATTTTTGACGTTGAGTAAACCGATATTCGTGGCAAATTTGTGTTGTAGACTAGTCTAGCTATGTCTTAAAAAGGAAGGAAAGTCTGAAAATGTAGATCCTGTTTTTATATTTAAAAGAACTTACTTTAAATTTATTTAAAAAAAAAAAAAAAAAAACTCAAATCTATTATTAATTTCTTTATACCTATAAACTACTGGGTGGAGCCTTTCATTTGACCTACATTTTTATTGCTGATCTAAGTTATGAGAAAAAGCATATTAAAAAAGCGTGATTACACTGTCAAGTGTGCCGAGATGATAAAATTAAACTATCAAACAACTAAAAAATTACTGTAAAAACACAGATGTAATTATAACTGATTTTTTATAGGCTTTAGGTAGAATTGCGACCAATTTTAGCCTTAGTCCTGCCTCGGAGCAGGTGTAAACTTGCGTCAAAGTTTAGTACATGTACTAGATAATCCAATCACTAAGTCGGAGACTATTTTCAAATAATACATGACGTCATTTCCCTCCGACTTTTACGCCTACGTCTTCACGTGAATACGGCCCGTATAGTGTCTTTGTCTCACTTTCTCTCTGTCTTCGTCTCACTTTGGTCTTTGCCTGTCCGTCTATCTTTGGTGTTTCTCTCCCTATCTCTATCTGCTTCTGTTGATCAGAGAAAGATAGAGAGACAGGGAGACAGAGATAGAGACAGAGGGGAAAGAGAAGAGGAGTGGAGAGAGAGAGGTATAGAGAGAGAGAGAGAGAAAGAAAGAAAGAAAGAAAGATAGACAGATAGAGAGAAACGAGTATACAGAAAGCAGAATTATAAATATGTTGGCAGATAGGTTCAAATTATTGTATACAGACAATTACATGTGCTCAGAAGGAGACAAACACACTCATGTTGATCTACCGATGCTTAGATGCTTTAAGGAAATGAGAGAAAAAGAGAAAGAGAGGGAGAGAGAGAGAGAGAGAGAGAGAGAGAGAGAGAGAGAGAGGAGAGAGAGAGAGAGAGAGAGAGAGAGAGAGAGAGAGAGAGAGAGAGAGAGAGAGAGAGAGAGAGAGAGAGAGAGAGAGAGAGAGAGAGAGAGATTGACATGTGGAGAGATGCAGAAAGATGCATCATTTTGAGGAGAAAGAGGGCGAAGCGACAAAGGCGAACAGTCCCATCATTCCGCTGTACTACGTATTTTGTATAATTTTGCGCCAATCATTTCGAATCAATCGGTGGGGGGTGAGTTTGTTTGAAGTGGCCCCAATCACTCGCCTAAAGAGGAGGTAACCAAGCGACAAAACAGGGGGAGATAAACGTGACCTCTCGCGAGCCCATTAGATTGGCGCTCGCCTCTAATGGCCGCCGAGTTGGCCTTGCATGACTTCGCTCCCTTTGCTGCAATGGGTACCAATACAAGAGTGGGCCGTTCTCGGCAATTTTCCCCCAGCAGGGGTCCCTCTAATTCCATCTGCATGCCTAATGTCTCCCTTCTATGCCTTCTACTCTCCTCCAGACTCACACAAAAATTCCTTGTATTGGCTTTGGAAGTCTAAATTGAAGAAATCAAATGGAGAAGGGAGCGCCGGAATTATGCAATTTTCCGACCACTTTCATCCTCCTGTGATAGTGTCAACAATTTCAGTTTGTGTGTTCAACTGGGCTGTTAAAAGAAACATTTTAATCTTTTGTTAAAAATACAAAAAGTGAGATGCGTTTGTAGCTTTCTTGGATCATTTTGAATTTAACCTTTTTAAAAGGCTTTAAAAACAAAACAAACGGATTGTTCTTTGTTTTGTTTTTTAAAGGTGTAAGATAATTCTTCGTACGACGGCTTAGGTGTGCAACTTTACTGTGCGCTTCAGTGAGTTGTTTTTTGTGTGTGTATAGATCAGACCATCTTGGATCCAAAACACGCAAAAATGGAAAGCTTATAATGCGACGTTTCCTTTCCTTCTTTGTTAATTTTCCATAAAAGATACATAGATTTTACTCTTCCTTAGCTGATTAGGCTCCTTACTTGTTTTGGAATCTATTTATTTTTCAAAAACACTTTTATAAACTTTGTTTTATCATTTTTTAGTCCTGATACTTTTGTATATATTATTAATGTTAAGATTTTCTAATGCTTTACTACTTTTGGTCTGGTAAACTTGGAGTAAGCATTATTCCTGTACAGGAGATCTGAATCTCCTCTTTAAATAAGCTTTTTCCGATACTCTTTTTTTTACAAAGGCACACCGAACAGTTGTTTTTTTTTTTTCTAAAAAATTCTGTGAAATCAGTTCTAAGTGATGAACTAGCAAGTCCTGTGGTTAGGTTATCGTTCTGCTATTCGGTATACCTAAGGCAAATCAATGGAACTCAACATTTATAAAACAGAAAGAAGCGTATTCAATCATGTCTAAGTCTAAAATAAATGTCGTGTCGTTTTCTCTACTATTTAATAGTGGTCTGTTACAGGTTTGAGTGAAAGTCAGTCATGGGATGGAATTTGATATGTCCACATGTCAATGTTTAAAGTACATTACATCAACTTTGTGACGCTGAGAGTTCGAAACCGCTACCGTCAAGTTATTGCTTACAATCCTATATTGGGTGGCTATGTCTGTAGTGTAGATTTTTTCATTGCAATCTGCTTACCAATAACAATACCACTAGTACTAATCTTTGATGATGATGATGATGATGATGATGATGATAATGATGATGACATGGGTGCAAGCAGGCTGAGTCAGTTTGGCCTGCAAGCAGAGGTCTGAACTCAACATTGGCCTGCAGAATGTACCCGTGACAAGGTTTTCCGTCACCCCACATTGAAACTAAGGTTTTGCTCATAAATACCTTACTTTTTAAAACCATTCTTCGGACTCTACTTTTCCTTGTCATGTGGTATATCATTTTTTGTATATGAATGACCAAATCAGGTAAACAATGCATGAAATAAACGCTTTCTATTGTATGGATAAGCACCACTAGAACAAAAATTCATACCATAAGTAGTTTACTCTTTGTCTTGCCTTCTACTCTCCTCCAGACTCACACAAAAATTCCTTGTATTGGCTTTGGAAGTCTAAATTGAAGAAATCAAATGGAGAAGGGAGCGCCGGAATTATGCAATTTTCCGGCCACTTTCATCCTCCTGTGATAGTGTCAACATTTTCAGTTTGTGTGTTCAACTGGGCTGTTAAAAGAAACATTTTAATCTTTTGTAAAAAATACAAAAAGTGAGATGCGTTTGTAGCTTTCTTGGATCATTTTGAATTTAGCCTTTTAAAAAGAATTAAAAAAACAAAACAAAAGGATTGTTCTTTGTTTTGGTTTTTAAAGGTTTAAGATAATTATTTCTTCGTACGACGGTTCAGTGTGTAACTTCAATGACGCTTCATTAAGTTTTTTTAGTGTATAGATCTGGTCATCTTGTATCCGAAACTCGCAAAAATGGAACGCTCACAATGTAACGTTTGCTTTCCGCTTTTTGTTAATTTTCCATAAAAGATACATCGATTGTACTCTTCCTTAGCTGTTTAGGTTCCTTACTTGTTTTAGAATCTATTTATTTTTCAAAAACACTTTTAAAAAACTTTTCTTTATCATTTTTGAGTCGTGATACTTTTTTAATACTTATTATTAATGTTATGATTTTGTACTGCTTTACTACTTTCGGCCTAGCAAAATTGAATAAAAAATTTTTCGTGTACAGACGATCTGACACTGCTCTTTTAATTAAGCTCTTTCCGATACTCCTTTCTTTACTAACAAGGCGTAAGTTTGGTTGATATTTATGTCTTTTTGTATCACACCGAACAGTTGGCTGTTTTTTTCCCTAAAATTTTCTCTGATATCAGTTCTAAGTTATGAATTAGCAAGTTTTGTGGTTAGGTTATCGTTCTGCTATTCGGCGTACCTAAGGCAAACTAACGGAACTTACACTTATAAAACAGAAAGAAGCGTGTTCAATCATGTCTAGTCTAAAATAAATGTCATGTCGGTTTCTTTACTATTTGATAGTAATCTGCTACAGGTTTGAGTTAAAGTCATAGGATAGAATTTGATAAGTCCACACGTCAATGTTTATAGTAGGTTACATCAACTTTTGGACGCTGAGAGTTCGAAACCGCCATCGTCAAGTTATTGCATACAATCCTATATTGGGTGGCTATGTCTGTATTGTGGATTTTTTCATTGCAATCTGCTTACCATTTTTTTAATGGAGAGCAAAGAACGAGAGAGAGAGAGAGAGAGAGAGAGAGAGAGAGAGAGAGAGGTGTGAGAGAGAGAACGAGAGGCAGAGACACACAGCTAGAGACAAAAACAGAGGATCAGAGACAGAGAGAGACAGGCAGAAATGGAGAAACGTGCCAAGACGCCTAAGTTTGGGGAAAAGATACAATGAAAAAAATAAAGTCTATTATATCCGCGCTATTTCCGCCTTCATTCAAAACGAATAAATTCGGACCTATACACTGAAGAACCGTTCGGACACAGGAAATTCTTTCGAGGACAATGGAGGGAGCGATCGACGAAGAGAGAACTATAGAGAGAAAGCTAGTGAAAAACAGAAGACAACGGGGCTGAAAGAAAACTGTGTTTGAAGGGTAGGCCGAACAAGTGTAGTGGGGTCCCCTCAATTTAACCACTGAATGGGAAGCTCAGCGAGTGAGGACTATGGTGAGAGTGTTTACTGACCGATTCAAGTTTCCTTGGACAAATCCGGCCCATTGTTCTGTGGAGGGGTTTCTTTCTTCAGCCTCACGGCTGGCCAGAGATTTCAGAACGGCTTCGGTGCCGGACACTCTCTTTCAGGGAGGAAGGGATACCAGCTTTAGGCCAGGGAGGGAAGGTCTGGGGGACATTCTGGTCTCGGGTTTGGCTGGAATCTTTTATGTCATGTCACTCTCTCTAATGCTCTCTCTCTATCTCTCTCTTTCTCTCTCTCTCTTTCTTTGTCTCTCTCTCTCTCTCTCTCTCTCTCTCTCTCTCTCTCTCTATCTCTCTCTTTCTTTCTGTCTCTCTGTGTCTCTATTCTCTGGCTCTCTCTTCTCTCTCTCACTTGCTCTCTCTCTCTCTCTCTCTCTCTTTCTCTCTCTCTCCCTCCCTCCCATTTTGATTTAACTTGTTCGAGATTTGATCTAGTATCTACTATCTAGCTAACCAATAGACAGAGAAGAGGGAAGAAAGGGAAACAAAAGGAAGGAAAACAAAACAAAAATTATGTGAGGAAAGAATGAAGGTTTCCGTTGTGTGTGCGTGTGTGTGTTTGGAGTTGATTGAGATATAAGAGAGTGAAAAAAAAACACTTTGAATACATGAAAATCCTATGTAAATCATTCATGATATAAATTTATTGACTCCTGTTTAAGTCGACCTACTTTTCTGAGTTAATATGGCCTTGAAGGCTCTCCAACACTTTGACACTTCAGCAAATTCCTCCATCCTTGGGCTCTCTCCGTGTCTTTCTGCCAATGAGATATGTCTGTGATCTTGGTCAGTTCTTCATCTGAGTGTGGCCCAATCCGATGTTCTATCAGAGCGAGCTTTCTAATTGTTTATCACTGTTGGCAGGTTTGTTTTTCATCAAGCTTGTAGGTTGTTTTTCTGTTGGATAAAGACATTGAGACTCATGTAGCACTTTCAACAAGGATATCCTTGTTTGCACGCAGGAAGTTATCCGGTTCTACATCTGATTTAAAACTGTCATAAACTGACACCTTTTTTGTTATTAAAATTTCGACAGCTGAAGGTGTGATTTCAATTGTGTTTTGCTTTTGTTTTTGTTTTTTAAATAGAAAAGATCTATGTTGTTTTTTTAACGTGAGCCTTTTTGAAAATGTGACATTTCCTGTCCAACCTCTTTGTAATATTCTTGGTTGTTGTTTTTGTTGTTCATGCTGTTAGTGGTCGTTGATGTTGTTTTTGTTCTTGTTGTCCTTGCTATTGCTCTTGTTATTAATACTGGTGTTGCAGTTGCTGTTGTTTTTGCGCTTTTTGAAGTTTTAATGTCCACCCTGTCCTAAAATGTGTTTTCTAGTAACAGCGAAGATCTATCATTACAGAGGCTTAGGGGCTTACTAAATATTCCAAATTGTGTTATGGACTTGAGCCTTATCAATAAGAGAACATTAGCCCTGAAAATCTACAGGAATCAGAAATATTGTTAGAAATATATTTTAATGTCACATTCTTGGTCCATATCGTTTGATTAGTAGCTAAAATGTTGTATGATCTTTACAGTTTTAACTTGATTTATCTGTATCGTCTTTTGATTTGGAAGAAGCAAATTTATTTCAGAATTTGAAACTTTGTTTTATAATATAAAATATAAGTCTTGAAACAAAGAATCTGAATAAAGAAATCTATTTCACTGAGGATGTTGTGAGAATCATATTCGCAATATCATTATTAAAGAACGCAGAAATAGATCAAATATATATCCAAATATTTATCTGGAAAAATTTTCTGCAAGTACGGATATTTATATATTGACATATTTCAATAGACATACCAATTGTTACGAACTAGATGCCTTTTAAACCAAATTGTTGTTCAGCTATTCAAGGCGATGTGGTGCTTAACTACAGCCTACCTACAGTATGTTTTCTTTTTAACAACTACCGATATTTTAAGGCGATCACGGAATTGAATCACCTGAACGCATAGAAAGTGACAAACTAAAAACCCAAACAAACAAAACAAACAAAAAAAAAACAGAAAAAAAACTTTTTCAGAACTGGTAACAAAAATCAGTCATCAGCATTTTTGACAAAGATCTAAATCACGTACGTAGTTGAAAATCGCCAAATGTCACTTACGATTTTTTATGGAACGTTAACACTACACTGATTTATTGCAAATGTTTTATTAAATTTTTTTTCCTTTTTGTGTCTTTGCTTCATTGTTTTATTATCTTTTTTATTTTTTAAATGAAAAAGGAAGTGGATAATAATTAATGGGAAAATGATCCTATATACAATTAAGAATATTGTGATTAGTAATGCTTTTTCAATTGTTTGTTTTTTAAGTTAACAAGTTGGAAAGCCTATTGACTTGACATTTTTTCACTTAGATAAGAATCTGTATGTCTCAAGGTCCAGTCCAAACATAGTTTTGTGCGTATTCTTTCCTTGACCACCTCTAACCGCTCTACCTGATCCATCCCTCAATCTTAACAGCTCTTGTGTTATTCATTCATAACAATAGCCCCATATCAAGATAAAAAATATCCCTGACTCTAACTTTGAATTTGATATGCTGGCCATCAAGTATTTCTAAAAAAAAAAAGTCCCATGGTATGAGTACAAGCTAAGCTGCTGGTCATCTTGACACGGTACACCCGTGTGGTGTCCGGTCCAGTCCTCTGTGGCGCCTTTCAGTGCGGCAAGGTCTCACGGACAATGGTCAAGCCTCGTGGACAATGGTAAAGACTATAGAGTTTCCTGGACGGATGAAAGTCGTTCCCATCACGAGTGTAGAATCTGTATTATCTCAGATATTCGCGATGCGGGGTGGTACCTTCTCTGTTGTCTTGGCCATTCAGATTGTAATCCCCCCTCTGTTTATGGCATTTTTTAGTTTTGAAAGGAGGGAGAGAGAGAGAGAGAGTCAGACAGAGAGACAGGGTGAGAGTGTGTTTGTGGGTGAGAGAGGGAGAGAGGGAGCGTCAGACAGAGAGACAGAGGGAGAGTGTGTATAGGTATGGGTGAGAGAGAGAGAGAGAAAGAGAGAATGAGAGAGAGAGAGAAAGAGACTATAGGAAATGTAAAGAAACGAGAAAATGGGATATACATTGAGAATGGATGGGATGCAGCGAATGGGAAGGATCAACGTGGTGGTGGATGGGTCGGGGTGGACTTTTTTTTTCTTTTTTTTCAACTTTTAGATGAAAAAGAGGAGCTTAGAAAAATGTGTGTTATGGTCGGGTTAAGATATGCACTTTCCAAGGTAACCTGATTTCCTTCATTCAGATCAGTCAAGCTCTACGTCCATCTAGGGCTAGTCTTTTTTTTTTATCTTTTATCGTCCGTAATTTCGATTTATTTCCCCTTTTCGTTAACACAGCCTCTCTTACTGTTTATATGTCACTTTCCTATTGTCTCTAATGTAGCTGTCACATAACATTACATTATATGTAACAGTCGCTCTATCTCTTTCCCTCTGTAAAAGTCGATTTATCTCTATCTATCTGTTTGTGTCGCTTTATCTATATGTATGTGTAATGGTATGTCTATGTCTAACTGTGATGGTTTATCTATGTACATGTATCTCTACGACGGTCGCTTTGTCTCTTTTATTTTATAAGGGTCGCTTTATCTCTTTCTACCTATAGCGGTGGCTTTATCTCTTTCTATCTACAACGTCGCTTTATCTCTACCATTTTTTAAATGCCGCTCTATCTCTGTCTATCTCTGACAGTCACTTTATCTATGTCTATCAGTAAATGTCGCCCATAGATCTATGGTGTCGCCTTTTCTCTTTCTGTCTATATTGGTCACTGTATTTCTGCCTTTCAGTAACGGTCGCTCTATCTCTGTCTATCAGTAACGATTGCTTTATCTCTGACTATCCGTAATGGTCACTTTGCTCAGTTTACATTTATAACTGTCTTTCTGTAGGCTAACGGCCGCTTAATTATTTTCTGTTATTTAATGCGTGCGAGGCACTTTCATCCGTGCCCATGACTGTGTATGTGTAACGATTTTCTTTTCATCTCTGTATATTGTTAAAAAAAAACAATATATTTTTCATTTTCTATTATTAATCATTACTTTTATCCATTTTTAAGGCTAAAATCGTGTGTTCAGCATATTCAGTTTGCAAAAAGAAAAATAATGATAATCAAAATATCCAGATTAAAATATCAATAATGTCAGATTATTTTTTAAAACTCGGTGCACAAACTTCGGGAGGAACAATTCCGCTACATTATTTTAAGAAATTAAAAAAATGAATGCAGTGCCTCAAAAAAGTAGGGGAGGTTAGCCCGCCCACTCCTTTTCACTGCTCTGAGAGTGATTTCCCTTTGCGGCGCGGAATAATCTCCCGTCTTTTTACCTCGGTTGACCTTTGTAAAGACAGATAACTGCGCCCATTGTGCGCGCGGACAAAAGATGTACACAGAGGAAGAAAAGTGCCGGCCCCACCGACTGAAACTCTATCCTGCTCTGCTCTGTTCAGCAAGCTCCCCCGAGTTCCTTTTCACAAGAAAAAACCCGGAATGAAAAGCCTGGTTTAAATGTCTCTTTAGCTTGCCTGACGCTTTTCACAATACGACACGGCTTAGACCTGCCACAAACACACCGTTTTAATATGGCGACTCGGGGTAGAGTTTTCCTTAGAATGTGGGGAGGTGGGAGGGAAGGGTGCGGAAAGGACCAAGTGTAGAAAGAGGGCTTAAAAAGAGCGGCTTTGCCATTCTTGCATTCCTTTTTTTTTTTTTGGGTTTCTTCTGTAAAGAAATTGAGTTGCCTGCCCTTGCCAACCGAATAAATTAAAACTTTTATTTTTTAATGACTGTATTATACTTCGAGTGTTTTCAGGAACAAAAGACCATTTCTAATGTATTTTGAGAGGAATTACTACAATTACTCTTATCAAAATCCATTGGTTGGCATCTTTCCGCCATCTATCTGGCGACGAACGCGGGGAGGGAGCGTGAGAGCGGACTAGCTTCTCATGGCGCATTGATGTGGCGTATCTGATCTTATCACTAAGCTTTTATCAGCGGCGGCTGTTCCGTAAAACTATCGGAGAGGGCGCTTTTGTACCCATTGTGTTTCCAATGATAGGCCAAGCCCTCAGGAGATCATGCTTCGTAGCACTTACATATTAAAAAACTATAATAGTTGTAAAACCAGGGGACTCCGCGGGGCTCCATTCAGAAATAAGCACATTAATGTTTTACAAAGCCATGAAAGAAGAGTAAGGTCTAGATCGCATGGTTTTCTCGATAAAGCTAATTAATATTGTCCAATAAAGACTAGATTTTTAAAAAATATGTATATATCTAAAGTGTCTATTTATAATTGCTATTGAAAACTAAAAAAGGTCGTATGTGATAAGCAGGTGGAAATAAGAAAAGATGTGTAATCGTATGAACGTGATTAGAGCTGATTTTAAATATTCTAAACATCATTTTGTGAGATCATCGCTGAACTGAGATTGATGTGAAAAGCCCAACAAAGAAAGATATTAGCATTTGATATTAACATATGAAACATTAATTTCTGCAATATGCAAATGGGAACCATATCACATTCTCAATATTGTATATTTAAGGTAACCATAAGAAAAATCACATCTATTTAATTTTTATAGTAAAGCTTAGCATCACTCTTTTGGTAATGATTGAAGTACCGCATAGGTTCAACAGAAAGATATACTTTTATTATTTAAACATTTTTAGCTTAATTCACCTTTCCATTTTTCCCAGTGTGTTTTTATGTGCTGGTGATTTCATTATTGGAAGAAGCAGAGTGACTTGATACGTTGATATTTATAGCTCTTATGTATTTTCCCACTCTTAATATCAGTTTTCCTACAAATTTGTGGTTCTGGTTTTATCGTGCTTGTTGTTGTTGTGTTTTGCATCCGAAAACTAAAGCATCTATCTATCTATCTATCTATCTATCTATCTATCTATCTATCTATCTATCTATCTATCTATCTATCTATCTATCTATCTATCTATCTATCTATCTATCTATCTATCTATCTATCTATCTATCTATCTATCTATCTATCTATCTATCTATCTATCCATCTATCTATCCATCTATCTATCTATCTATCTATATATCCATTTGTTGGTCTTTCTCTTAGTCTGCCCAACCATTTGTCGCCATTGAAATAACTATACATTCCTGTATTCCTTTAGAAATAACTCCAAATTATCCATCCAAATGCTTGTCTATATCATGTTCTTACTTATTCCTGCAGTATTAATACGGTTCCTTTAAAAGTAATATATAAATCACATTTTCCCCCTTCGTATCAATGGTCCATTTTCATAATACAAACATGATTGTGCTTATTCTTGGTTCATTAAAGATTTCCAACACAAAAAGATTAAATCAAAAATCAAAAAGTAACTGGAAAACCTTAAAGGTTAGCCAAGCCTTTGCGTTCTTTCGGACAGGGTCAAGCTCAAATATTTCCAGCTTTTGCTAGATACAATAGCCCCTTCCAATTTTAGCAGTGCCTAAATAGCTTCTTTTGTCATGGCACACAATACAGAATTCCTATTCTTCATTCAATAGGTCTGGTCAAACATTACGATGTGATGAGCTTAGGCGACTTGCCGCAGAAAAACTACGCGTATAACAACTTCCCTCGCGTTCAAGTGTATTAGTTGAGAAAAAGGTAAAGAAGGGTAATGCATTGGTTTTGACCACCCTAAATCGTATCCTAACTGGAGTGTCGCACAATGGCAGTAAATGTAACCTCTAATTCTGAACTTTGCTCTGTACTATGTACACGGTAGTTTCTGTTTGTTGTTGCCTTGAATTAACCTGAACGTGTAGAGAAGTAAGTTATCTGTATATCACATCATTACATTAAGTAGAGCTTCATATATCAGACCTCGACATATTGAACACACCTCATTCTTTCACAAAACAAAACAAAGATGAACACATTCAAAAAACCTTAAGCCATTAGCTCAGTAGATTGACCACTTGATAGACAGTGAGAAAGTCTTGAGTCAAATCCCTGCGGGTTGTGGTACAGTGTATTACATCAATCTAACCCACGCCTCTGAATATGGCGGGGAGAAAGTGAGAAGTTTTCAAAACAAAAAGACAAGACAATCTCATAATAAGAGGTTGGCAAACCGACAAATAGAGGGGGAGTAAAGGGTGAGAAAGGGGAACTACATTCCAGAGTTACAGTGACGGGAAAGTTAGAGCGAGGCGCATAAAGAGAGAGACATCGAGAGAGAGACACAGAGAGAGAGAGAGAGAGAGAGAGAGAGAGAGAGAGAGAGAGAGAGAGAGAGACAGAGAGACAGACAGACAGA